>LR751937.1:8621-29564 GCA_902729485.2 Mus minutoides
GTGGGAGGGGGTGGGTAGGGGAGCAGGGCGGGGACGCGGGAGGGTAAGGGAAAATTTCTGGATAACATGAGAAATGTAAATGAAGAAAATATCTAATAAAGAGAAAAAAAAAGTGAAAGGGTCTGCATGCATTAATAGAACACTACTGAAACGCAGTGACTCATGCTGAATGATGTTTTCACCGAGAGATAAGAGTACTCAGGAACTTTTGTTGTTGTTGTTGTTGTTGTTGTTGTTGTTGTTGTTGTTGTTGTTGTTGTTGTTCTTTGGTTTCAGAACTTTCCAATGTGGTTTCAGCCATTGCAGGTAGTCTGCAAGACATTTTAGACATTTCTAATGAAATTATCTCAGTATAGGAAATAACAGACATACAGCAGATAGCCAATAAATGTTTCTTGAAACACACACAAAAAAAAAACCAGACACAATAAGCTTAAACTTCAGGCAACTTGCGTAAGAATAAAATCATCTCACTGAGATAATGAGTATAAGATGTAGACAAGCTTTTTCTCTAAATGTAGACCTTCCTAATTTGTAGAAATAGATACATTCTGATCAAATTTCAGAGAATGCCATTCTCAACAAGTGGCAAGCTTGACAAATTCAAAGAGCTTGCAATGTTTAGCAAGATTGAGTGGTAGCTTATGTGAAGTGTGTGCACCATGGATTGCACAGGGTGAGTACTCAGCTCTTAGCTGCCATCATTATATCATGATTCTTCCATCCTTCCCACCATACCTATAGCTTTGCATGGTCCACAGAGATTTCTCAATTGCAATATGGAGTTATTCTTTTCCTAGAAGGCAACAAGGAAGCAGACATGAGTACTATATCAAAGGCAAGGAAAACGCTTAAGTGAAACTACGACCACTAGCTTTTATTTTTAGTCACAGAATATTTCTACTATAAGTTATATGACTCTTAAAGATTTTTAAATTTGATTTGACACATGGCTATTAAATTTATGGGTTACAGTACAATACAAGCATGCTCTATGTAGTGATCACATCAGGATTATGACATGTCTATCACTTCAAATATTTATGTCGTTGCAATTAGGTTCCTACAAACTGTTTTTGGGTATTTGATATTTAAAATGAAGCATTATTATAAACAGCTAAATATATTATTCTGATATATACCACCCGTCACCTTGTTAATATCCATCATAAACAAAATTTTGTGTGTTCACCTACCTTTTCTCCTTTCCTAATGTCTGATCACCACTTTTCTACACTGCATCTCCCTACCAACTTATGTAGCTTCCACACCTGTACAGAGCCACAGCATTAGTGACTTCTGGTGTCTTACTTGTCTCACTTAAGGTGACATCTTCCACCTTTTCACCCATGCTGCTGCAAAGGAAAGTTTACATTTGTTTTATGGCTCAGTAGTCTTGCATTGCAGTAGATGGAAGATCTTTTCCTTAAGTATTCACTAATTGATGAACATTTACATTGTTTCCAGTTCATTGCTTTTATGAACACTGCTATGATAAATGCAGAGATGAAGCTATCTCTCTGACATCCTGATTCCCTTCTCTCTATATAAATGCTCAGTGCTGGGGAATTTTTTTTATCAGCTATCAGTTATATTTTTTAGCTGCTTTCCTTAAAGCCTTCCTACTGTTCATTCCCATCAGCAGTGTGAAGCATTTGTTCACTGTTGAAAATGTTGTGGGCATTATCGTTGTTCTTTTTAATAACAGCCATTTGGATTAGGGTGAGATTGTATTTTATGGTGGTTCTATATGCATTTCTCTAAGTATTATAAATAATAAGCACTTGTGATATCACACTTGGCATCCCATTTGTTTATTTCTGATTTGTTTCCTAGATTTTCTTTATTTTATGACAAAATGACCTGTCCATATTAATGTCTAGAGTATTTTACTCTGCAAACATGGTTAAAATACATACAATGATAAAAACTCAAAAAATTAAAACTTCTGATTCTTCAGGGCACACACATGTGCACAGATGTGTTTACATTCCCAGTGTTTTCAAATATGTAGCTTATTTTGGTGCAACGATTTTAAAATACGGGAATTTATTAACATGATAAAATTAAGATCTAAGAAAAGAATTCCTAAGCCCTTGTTGACTAAGAGATCCTCTGTTTAGTCCATTGTTTAGTTAAATATCTCAGAACAAATGTATCATAACTGAAAAAAATGAATGGTTTCCATGTTAAGGACTTTGCCATTTTCACGTTGAATTGTCTACAGAGGGCAGCAAAGAGCTTCAGTTCAGAGACCAGCAGGTTGAGTTAGCAATTCTTAACTGCTGTTTCTACAACACTTTAAACACTGAGAAGTGTCAGTGTCAAGGTTCAATTTGCTAACCTTGCATGATCTTGTTTGCCACATGAGGATCAGAGCAGGGGCCAGAGTCAGCTGTTTGCCTCAGATCACCAAAGGTGAAATTCTTGCAACAGAAAAAGGGTGTTTCTGCTTAGAATAGATCCTCACAAAAATATTTCAAGTTTAATTATGTTCAAATTCTCATGAATACGGACTACGGTATATTATAAAATTGTATAAATTAATGGCCTTTAATAATGACAACCAATAATGTAGTTACACAGCCTATACTGCTTTAAGGTAATGATTTGGGTGTTTCCCGTTGTTATAACTATCTCAAATTCTACATTTTTATTCATTACTTATGACATTGAAAAATTAATCAGACCACCAGCTCGCCTGTATATAGATTCATTGTTTCACACTAGGCTTGTTCTCTGTGTTTACCTGGCATGAGATTTACTTCAAATGGGTCTTCAAGGTCAAGATTTGTAGAACAGAAGGTATGAGCCAACGCCACATCAGAAGGAAAAGCTCTAACTGCTGTGCAGACCCAACCCCAAAAGGTAGCCCTTCAGGGTGCTCTCCTACATCAGCCTGCAAAGAGAAAGACTTTATTTTTCCCATCTGAGTCTACCACTTGGTGTGGGCTGTTTCAAGATCAAGTGAGACCCTGGGCAAGATTACAGTCTTTGCTAACACACCTGTTCTTTAAAGGGATGTTGGACTGCAGCTCCCTTGTGTCCCTTACATTCATTTCTGATATAAAGTAGTCAGCACACCTTATGCTAAAGCTGAAGGGATGATAACATTTGCATTTATGTTGCAAGATTTGTTATCTTCCACAGGATTAACTTATTAATTCATGTTTAATGCAAAGCTATTATCTTAGCAGATTTGTTAGCTCCTGCAAATTCTGGTTCTCAACAGGTGAGGCAGGAGATGAATGAAAACACTAGAAATAAATTCTACCTCCTAGGTTTACATAAAGAAAAAAGAGCCAAGCATAAAAGAGACTTGAGTGGGGGATTGCTTAATTGTACTTAAATAAACAGTTTACAACACCTTCAGGCTTTCATTTTCCAGAGACCCAACTTAGATAAGGAAAACAAAGGAATTTGTGAATTTGAAGCCATCCTAATATCCTCCTTTAGGAGAACCACTGTATGGCAGGATCAGAAGGGCAGCAGCGAGTTGAAATGGTTTCGAAGTAAATGGAACTGTTGTGTTAGAGAAAGATTATTCACTTATTGAAAGGATGTGGACAAATGGAGAAATAAATATAGAGACGAAAACTTAAATTAACCACACTCTCTGCCATGTCCAAGAAAAATCACTGTTTTCTGACTTTCTTCCAATCATCTTTCCCTACTTAAAAGTAGAAAGTCTTGATTTAGCTTATTTTGGTTTTAGACTGGGTTTTTTTTTCCTCTTCCATTAAAATGTATTCAAATGACAACATGCATTTACTGCAGGTCGCTCTACTTAAGAGCGTGCAGAGCATATAATTAGCATCATTATAAGAAATAATAAGAATAGCTGAACTAGGGTGCATATTTCAAACTGTTCCTGTTTGGAGAAATTGTATAAAATGGAATAACTAGGTCAAAAAATAACATTTTAGGTCCTGGACACATTGTTGAACAGGAGAATTAAATGATATGTATCAATTTACATCACCTCCAATAACATTTCTATCTCTATCATCATCTCTTACAAAATTTGATAAGAAAAAGATGACTTCATTGCTGTCTGTTGTTTTGTTTCTATATTTTTAGTGAATGTAAACACTTCAATCCAATTCCATGTCTCTGCTCTGCAAGGATTGATCTATAGTTATAGAATCAGTATATTTAAAATTGGTATGTAAGTCCTGTCTATACATTAAGGTTCTTGCCTCTCATGGTTTAGGATATTGTGTTGCACTGGCATATCCCTGTTTGCCAGGTTCCTTCATTCTTTAACAGTTTCAAACTATAGACCTGAGTGGTGAGAATTCAAGTAACCAATACCTGTTCTTTGTGATTAACCTTTGAAACTTCAACTACACTTTCAAAGTTGGCACATGCCTGCAAGTTTGCTAAAGTGATTTTGTTTAAATTTTTGAAACATTTTACTGTGTCATCTTGTTCACCAGAAAGGTAGAATACAGTTAACTTATTACATTAACCACATATAATTCACTGAAATTCAATGTTTTATTATAGCTTGTAGTAAAGAAGCATATCTATATTATAATCTAAAATATATATGACATACATAGACATTTATATATGTACCTTTACTTTATATGAAATAATGCTGACTATTATCATGGCTTTGGATCCCCCATAACTAAATGATAAGACTCTATTGCAAAAGACCACCACAGACTTTGGCTGTAAGACAAAAAAAAAATAAGTCTTGTATTTATGAGGAAGTAAGTAACCCATGTTGGCCATGTTTTGTATGCAAAAAAGGTATACTCTTCAGGTAGCTAGAGGAGAAAAGACATGAACAATCTTATCCAACACTGGCCCTGAACTGCTAGAAGATTGATCTGACTTGATTAGGTTTGAGGTCTGTTCCATAGAGAAGAATTCATACTAGTTACTATAAAAAATAGTCAAAACTCATGGTTGTAAGTTCTGTGCCTGAGAAGAGAACCTATTAATATTGGTCTCCTAAAAGTTCATGTTGTTAAACACTCTTCTACATATTTATACTTATATCCATAGATTTATGCTGGATGCAACATTGGTCAAAGACACTTCTTGTGTTGGTTAATGCAGAGACATATTGTTGTTCAATATGCTAAAAATAATGGACTCTGCATGCTCAGTCTTGGATGGGACATCTTACACCAGTTTTCCCAACCATGTCAAGGACAAGGGGCAGGGAGATGGAAAGAATGCAAGGGCAATAAAATGGGTCAAATGCTATGAAATGATGTCCTCTGTATATAATATATATATGAACTCACAATAGCTGTGATTGCCTACATAAGATCTGTGTAAGATGAAATGAGTTTAAAATGCCAGCATGGACTGTAAAGGAAATCCTGAGGCTCTATAGCCAACTGAGGTTGTGCTTCATAGTTAGATGGCTTCTATTACAGTGACAGTCACTTTTCTTTAGATGGGGGATGGGGTAACTGTTGAGTTGCCTAACCATGGTGGACAGATACCCCCAGTCCCATGAACATATGGACAACACTAACTGCCCTCAATAAGGAGGACATGGATTTGGGAAGGAACTGGGTTATAGAGGTTCTAGTGGAATTGCATTTGGGGGGCTGATGGGTAAATATGATCAAGTACTATCATATACACTGTATATTGTATACAAGTGCAAATTTTTCAAAGAATAAATATGAATCATAAGTTTTGCTCCATGCATGCTGATTTTCATATAAAATTGCATTAAGATTTTAGACCTATATTTTAAGATTTTACATGACAAGACCATCATTGCACCTCATTGTAAATGCTCACATTCAATGTGCATTATTCAATTTTCCAGTACTGTAACAAATGCCTAACAAACATAATTTCAGAAGTAGGAGCTTGGCTTTGATTCTCAGTTTTCAAGGTTGCTCTGTGTGACATGTTGACAATTGCGTAGGCCTGTAGCAGCACACTCTATCATGGTGAACGTGTATGGCAAAGGAGGATAAGTCACTTCATGGCTAGTGGTCAAAAGAGGAAATATGGTTAGTGTTATGTTATCCAATCAAGGGGAGTCCCCAGAGATCTGAGAGCTCCCCCTGGCTTCTACATCTTAAATGGCCCTCTACATCCCAACCATGTCAAACTGACAAATGAGCTTAAAACACATGAAGCTTCAGAGGCCACACAAGATCCAAGGATAGACTCATAATTGGTCTTGCATTTATCTTTGTAGACTATTTTAACTACTCTATCTCATATCAGCTAGCATAGGAAATAAACACTAACAGGAAATCCTACGAGTTCCCTTCCCTTTGTTGTGGGAGGAATACACTGTCTTCTTCAGCTCCTTAAATGTTTGTACATTTAAAAGTTGACCTCTGTGTGTATTAGGAAGCTCATTTATTATATTATACATTTTTCTGTGATATTTTCTAAAATGTGCATTTATGTAAGGAAATTAGTTATTAAAGTTTACTGATTGATTCATTTCGTTTTTATTACATCTATTTATTTATTTATTTATTTATTTATTTATTTATTTATTTATTTATTTCCAGTCCAGTCATTACTCCTCTCCTGGTCCTTCCTCCCATAGTTCCTCATCCCATTCCTCCTTCCTCTTGTCTCCAAGAGGTTGTCCCCCACTCCCAAGTTCATCCCCTGCCAGACCTCCCCACTCTCTGGGGCCTCAAGTCTCCATAGGTTTAGGCACATGATCTCCCACTGAGGCCAGATGAGAAACTCTTCTACTATCTATGTGTCAGGGGCCTCTGGTCAGCTGATGTATGCTACCTGGATGGTGGCTCAGTGACAGATCTCAGATGTCCAGGTCAGTTGAAAGTGCTGGACTTCCTGTGGGGTCACCCTCCTCCTCAGCTTCTTCCAGCCTTTCCTTAATTCAACCATAGGGATCCCCGACTTCAGTACCTTGGTGGATATAAGTATCTGTGTCTGTTTTAGTCAGCTGCTTGTTGGGCCTCTCTTGGACAGCCATGGTAGGCTTCTGTCTGTAAGCACACAGTGGCATCATTAATAGTGACAGGCCTTGGAGTCTCTCTTTAAGATAGATCCCATGTTGGGCTGGTCACTGGACTGCCTCTCCCTCAGTCTCTTCTCCATGTTTGTCCCTGCAGTTCTTTTAGACAGGAACACTTCTGGGTCAGAGTTTTTGACTGTGGGATGGTAACCCTATCTCTCACTTTATGAAGCCCTGTCTTTCTACTGGAGGTGGACTCTACAAGTTCCCTCTCTCCACTGTAGGGCATTTCATCTAAGGTTCTTCCCTTTGAGTCCTGAAAGTCTCTCACCTCCCAGGTCTCTGGTACTTTCTACAGAGTCCCACCCTGACCTCCCACAGTAGGAGGTCGCATATTTCCATTCATTCTGCTATCCCTCAGGGATTCTCTCCTCCCCCTCCCCTAACACACTCATATACCTGATCATGTTCCCCCTTTCCCCTCCTCTTCCCCTCTCCCATGCAAATCCCTCTTCCCCTCTGTTCCCTGTGACTACTTTCTTCTCCCTCCCAAGTGGGATTAAAGCATCCTCACTTGGGCTCTTTAGCTTGTTAATCTTGCTTAGTTGTATGGATTGTATCCAGGATATTCTGTACTTTTTATTGGTAATAACCACTTTTAGTAAGTCTATACTATGCATGTCCTTTTGGGTCTGCAAAAGGACCCAGTCATTATAGTTTGGTCTTTATCCTACTCCTGGTCCACCCTTCCATAGTTCCTCATCTCATTTTTTCCTCCCTTCTGTCTCCAAGAATAGGTCCCTACCCCACTCCCACCCCCTCACTCAGGATGATATTTTCTGGTTCCATCCACTTGCTTGCAAATCTAGTGATGTCCTTGTTATTAATAGCTGACTAGTATTCCATTGTGTAAATGAATTACATTTTCTGTATCCACTCTTCCATTGTGGGACATCTTGTTGTTTCTAGCTTCTGGCTATCACAGATAAATCTGCTATGAACACAGTGGAGCATGTGCCCCTGTTTTATGGTGGGTCATCTTTTGGGTATTTACCCAATACTGGTAGAGCCGGGCCTTCAGGTAGATCTATTTCCAATTTTCTGAAGAACCTCCAGATTGATTTCCAGAGTACCAGTTTGCAATCTTACCAGCAAGGGAGGACTGCTCCTCTTTCTCCAAATCCTAACCAACATGTGCTGTCATCTGAGTTTTTGATATTAGCCATTCTGGTTGGTGTAAGGTCTAGAATCTCAGGGTTGTTTTGCTTTGCATTTCCCTGATCACAAAGGACTTTGAACATTTAAGTGCATCTCAACCATTTGAGATTCCTCTGTTGTGAATTCTCTGTTCTATACCCATTTTTGGTAAGATTGTTTGTTTTGGGGGGATTAGCTTCTTGAATTCATTATATATTTTGAATATTAGCCCTTCTATTGGATGTGGGATTAGTGAAGGTTCTTTTCCCAAATGAAGGTTTCTGATTTGCCCTATTGACTTCTGTCCTTTGCCTTTCCAGTTTCATGGGGTCCCATTCGTCGATTCTTGATCTTAGAGCCTGAGGCATTTGAGTTCTGTTTAGAAAATTTCTCCTTGCCTATGACTTCAAGGTTCTTTCCCACTTCCTCTTCTATTAGATTCAGTGTGTCTAGTTTTATGTTGAGGTCCTTGTTCTACTTGCACTTGAGCTTTGTGCAAGGTGACAAATATGGATCTATTTTTATTTTTCTACATACAGACTGCTAGTTAAACCAGCACCATTTATGGAAGATGCTTTCTTTTGTTCTGTTGTGTATTTTTCTGGCTTCTCTGTCAAAGATCAAGTGTCCAAAGCTGTGTGGTTTTACTTCTGGATCTTGTATTCTATTCTATTGATCAACTGGACTGCTTTTGTACCAGTACCATGCAGTTTTTATCACTGTTGCTCTGTAGTACAACTTGAGGTCAGGTATGGTGATTCCTCCAGAAGTTCTTTCATTATTAAGAATTTCTTTTGCTATCCTGTAATTTTTGTTTTTCCATATGAAATTAAGATTTGCTCTTTCTATACCTGTGAAGAATTGAGCTGGAATTTTGATGGGGATTGCATTGAATCTGTAGATTGCTTTTAGTAGGATGGCCATTTTTTATGTTAAACCTACCAATCCATGGGCATTGGAGATCTCTCCATTTTCTGAGGTCTTCTTCAATTTCTTTCTTGAGAGATTTGAAGTTCTTGGCATACCAATATTTCACTTGTATGGTTAGAGTTACCCCAAGCTATTTTATATTATTTGTGACTATTGTGAAGAGTGTTTTGTCCCAATTTTCTTTCTCAACCCATTTATCATTTATGTAACAGAAGGCTACTGAATTGTTTGAGTTAATTTTATATCCAGCAACTTTGATGAAGTTGTTTATGAGCTGTAGAAGTTCTCTGTTAGAAATTTTGGGGTTACTTATGTATACTGTCATACCATCTGCAAATAATGATACCTTGACTTCTTTGCCAATTTGTATCCCCTTGATCTCCTTTTGTTGTCTTATTGCTCTAGCTAGAACTTTAAGTAATCTGTTGAATAGAATCATGGATATTGGGCATCCTTATCTTATCCCCGAATTTAGTGGGATTGCTTGAAGTATCTCTCCATTTAATTTGATATTTGCTGTTAGTTTGTTGTATATTGCTTTTACTATGTTTAGGTATGGGCCTTGAATACCTGATTTTTCCAATACTTTTAACATGAAGTAGTATTATATTTTGTCAAGTGCTTTTTCGTCATCATGTGTTTTTTTTTTTTCTTTTGAGTTTGTTTATATAGTGGATTACATTAATGGAATTTTGTATATTGATTTACTTCTTTTGAGATAAAAATTACATAAAATGATTGACAATCATATTACCTAGTACTATAAACCAATTGCTATTCATTTTGACTGTTACCTTCTTTTTATCAATTCAAAAGACATATGCAAATAATATAATATTTTTCACATTAAGTAAACAGAACTTTAATTCCTCCTGAATGTTTACCTGTGTGATAAGCTGCTGTCATGTTTCTTGCCTTTGGGCATATCCTGGTGTTTTTAAAAATATACAAGCTACTAAAGATGATAGGTAGTACGCTATGTTTGTTTCTAAACATTAATTTGAATGTCTCTAATGCCAAATTGAAAGAATTAGTTTTATGTAGTTTTACAATTCATATTGCTCTCTCTCTCTCTCTCTCTCTCTCTCTCTCTCTCTCTCTCTCTCTCTCTGGCTTATTACTTTCAGTGTATGTTCTATAACCCACCCTTATCTTTTTAATTGTATAATTCTGGTTAAAACTTTTTTTTCCTACTTCCATCTGCTCCTTTTGCAGATATGACAGAGTAAATCAGTTGGCCTTAAATTTGTATCAAAATGTTGGTGCTTGGATACAGCTGGGTGGTTTAGAAGCACAGGAATACTTTGTTGTAAATGGCTAGGGAATAGATGTCAGAACAAGCTCTGAAATACTGTGCTGTGTTTTATTTAATTTTTAGGCAGCATCTCATTTAGAGCAGCCTGACCTTGAACTCCCTATAGCTAAGAATGCCTCCTGCCTGTACCTACTTCGCAAGTGTAGCTATGACAGACATTTGTCAGTAGACCTAAGTTTTATGGAGCATAGTAGAGAGATACTGTTATAACTAAGCTGTATCTTAGCTCCTCTGATCCCTAATGTCTGAAGGGCATTGCTGGGGTGTGATGGCACATCTGAGACAGGCCAACATTTCCCTCAAAAATGTATGTTTTGAGTAATTCATAAATAGGTGTGGCCAGGCATTTGGAAATCTGTGAAACTAGGTGGCATTTTGGAATACCATTGAAAGTAAAAATGGGGTACAAGATTTTTAAGCAGTGTTGGCAAAAATTAAGGTGAATTCCTTTTTGTAATTACTATTAGTGCTTACTTAATGAAAACATCACAAAATAGTGAAACAATCAAGAGTGGTGTGTGTGTGTGTGTGTGTGTGTGTGTGTGTGTGTGTGTTAGATGGGTATATTCCATTAAGTGGGTAACTTTCACTAATTTAATTTGTTATTAGAAAAAAACCCAAATTTTTATTTTTAGGTGCATCTAGGCCTTCTTAAGTTCATGTTGAAGTTCTAGCTCCTTGTACTTTAAAATAAGAGCCTTAGAAATGAAGTCACCATAGATGTAATTAAGATAAAGTCATAGTAGGGTTGGACCCCTAATTCACTATAATTGATGTTTTCCAAAAAGATTTGAATACAGTCTGGAACATGGGGAGAATGCCACAGAATAGAGGCCATCGTGCTCTGAGGAGGGGGGGAATGAGCCTGTAACAGAGACTTCTGAGCATCTCCTGAGGCACAAAGCTCTCCAGCGAAGACATCTAAATTCTAGAACCATAAGAAAATAAATTCACTTTTTCTGGCTGCACTGTCTATGGTGGTGGTTTTTGCAGCCCAGTAAGCTAATACATCCAGCAACTATAACCAATAAATTAACAAATTTTATTCTTGAAAAACAAACATAAAACNGAGAGAGAGAGAGAGAGAGAGAGAGACCCTTCTTAGAAGATTTTATAACTATAGATCTCCAGTAATGTGGCTGAGGTTGGGTATGTGTCTTAATCTCTTAAAATTCAGTCATAATCCAAGTAAACTGTTGTTTGAGCTTTTGTGAACTATACATTCATATTTTGAGAAAAACGCAATAGGAAAATAGAAAACATCTTCTGACAGGTACTTCCATAAGAAATAGCTCATGTGCTATCATGTCTTCACGAAATGCTAGGGGACTGGCTGTCAACAGGCCAGGAGCTTGCCACTGCCAGTGTTGTGGTAGACAATCCCTCCTGTCTTTAACATAAGAAAATCACCAAGTGGAAATGCTTCATACTAATAAAAGCAATCCTTAAACTCTATGTGGTTGAATATTTTTAAGTATAGTACTCCAATGTTTCAACCTTAATGCATGATAATTTTTGAAAAACAAATTTCTTCAAATCCCAAATTCTAATTTAAAGAGGAACAGTAAGAGTCTTTTGTTCTTTAATCCCTTTGATTAAAATGCACACCCCATTTCCCTCTTTCATGACTTTAATGAGCAGCAATCAGAATCACCCACAAGTGGTCCAGCTCACAAGGAACTCCAAGGAATGGCTATATCCAAAGAGGATCCAAAGCGAAGCCAATTCTAAAGGGGCAGAATAAAAAGGGAAAATAGAACAAACATGGAGACAGAAAAAGGAACTTGTGTCATTTTAATGATGCCAAGGTTATAAAGCTTCTCAAGAAAAAAGAGAGGATTACTCTGCACCCCCACTGAATACTGATTAGAGATGAGATGACTGTCAGCTGGAAGACTATCCATACAAGTGGAAGCATCATCACCCCCAGTAACTGCTTCCTGATTATAAAAGAGAAATGTTATCTTTTTTATCATCACAAGGCCGTCTGACTTAGGAGCCCCTCGCTTATATAGAACATGGATCAATCACTGCTACTTAACATGAAATTGACCAAAATATTTAAATTGTGGTTGGCTTTTTGTCTTTTGTTCTGTTGGTATATGTGTTTTGATGCAACGTTTGACATTACAATAAAACAAGTCAGATAAATGTACAACACAGGCCATTCCAAAGACAATTGACCTACATTCAAAATGCCAATGTGGTCATGGAAAAAGGGCAGGGGGTGGTTCAAGATGAGGTTTGCAGAAATGTGGTAGGAAACAGTATAGCATCTGAAAGCAGGTTCATGCTATAATAAAAATAGCTAAAAGACATTTTAAGGATAATTAGATATTACTATCTATTGTGTGGTAGAACATATTAACAAATTACTGTCAAATTTTTACAAGGGTACTGAGAGTTTTAAGAAGTTGCCTTTAAAAAAAAAAAGAAAGAAAATGCAAGCTGAATACTCGACAGTGTCTCTATAACATGATAGTCACTGCTAACCTTCACAATCTAAGCTAACAAATGCTCCCCACCTGCACACACAGTCAAACTATGTGAAGAAGAGTTAAAGAGCTGACCTAGTGACATAAATGTAGCTCTTACAACTCTACAAGTCGATCTGTGCTGGGAGAGAGTGTCAAAGTCTCTGAAACACTCACGACACGGATCTTATCAGACTGGGGCAAGAGACATCTTCTCTCCTCTTGTTCAGAGACTGGTTGACTGTTTTATACTGGCTTAAAAATGAAGCCAGACATGAGGAAAATGAAATAAGAAGTAATATACACCCACAACTGTTGGAAGAAGTTACCTATTAAAATTAAAAAAAAATTTAAAAAGCAAAAAAATGTATATTCGAAGCGTGTGCATGTATTTATATGTATGTATGTATGTGTGTGTGTCTGTGTGTAGGTGTATATGTGTGAATGGGTCTGTGTGTGTGTATGTATATATGTATGTATGTATGTATGTATGTATGTATGTATATATGTATATGTCTGTGTATCTTAATCACCTTTATCTTATTCACATTTTAAGAGTGAAGACAAGATTTTTCGTTCTGATAGGGAAGTAACTAGAAAAAGGAGTGGGGAAAGCCTACAGGGCCCTGGGACAGGGATTTTGAAATTTTTTGAGCATGAGTAAGAACCAAAGAAAAGAGATCAATAATAAAACTCTAACTCGAGCTTCTAGGGCCTCTATGTATGGTCCTTCCTAAGATCCTCTAAATAAGTTTCATAGCTTACATTTTTTTTCTGAATGTAACATAGATTATAAACCTAGATCCTTCAAAAGCTATATACATAGGTAATAGGTATTATTAGACAGGAACAAAACGGTGTAAAGTTCTTAACATGTAAAATGTAGCAAGCCAGAGAATCACCCCTGAAGCTGGCGCAAGTGCAGTTCCTGAAATGGGATTATTGCTTTATTGATATTGAAAGAAGGACTCATAGACTGCATGAATTTCTAGCTTCACAAGCTCTTGGCTGTACTGGCACCAGATTTTAAGGCTAAGATTTCAAAAAAAAATTTCTGCACCAATGTGAACTTTTTATTAACCTCTCTTGTAGGAATTAACAGAATTTTAATTGGGGTTATGGGAAAAAATCATCTGGCTAGTTCCTTAGAGTAAGACACAAACTTGATCATTTGAACTGAACTATCAACCACATTTTTATTTGCTGAGGGCCTATACGCCAGCTTGTTTGCCTATGTTTTTAATAGGTACACTGAAGCATTTTAGATATCAAAACAGAGTGAATGGATTTATTAAAGAACAAATAATCACAAACAGAGAAAAACATCAAACCAAACAGCACAAATTCATAATCTCCTGAGTTGTAGTGTCAGAAATCTGGACAATTATTGGCTGAGTTCTTCCAAGGTGTTATTGTACTAAAATAAAGCTATTTCCTGGGGTTTTCATCAGCTTATCTAAGGCTTTGAGATCTTCCAGTGTCACCAATGAAATAAAGTTTCATTCCTTGTTTTGTAGTCTGCATTTCCTGTGTTTTTTTTTTCTTTTTATAATTGTAATTGTTTTGAGTGTGAGTGAGTGTGTGTGTGTGTGTGTGTGTGTGTGTGTGTGGTGTTTGTGTCATTGCACTACTCCAGTTTTTATTTTCTTCCTGATTATCAATAAAAGGTCATGGTTATTTCTAGTGACTTCATTTGTTCTCTACAAATGCTTGTCACTGCAGCATAGCAGTTTTCTTCTTTAAGAATACATGTGACGTTCTTTAGCAAGTTCAGTCCAAAGTGCACAGTCAAACATCATTGTGTAGGGACTTTACCATTCATGGTAAAACAAAACCTATTTTAGATTTAAGAGCTTCATAATCACGGTCCTAGCCACAGTCCCAGGGCAGGGCACCTGGAAATGTTATGTTCACAGTTGCTTTTAGAGAATTTATAATGGAGAAGATCTGAACATTTTCTCCAAATTCCCTTGCAAAACAGAAAGAAAGCAAGAAATTGATCTTCAAACCAACAACAGTTGCCCCCAGGTGTTTGTTTTAAGTCTGTTCTAACAATCAAGAAACACACAGGGCTAGCATTCATGAAGCAGAGAGTTTGTTACCGCTCTGATCTGACTGGAATTGCCTCATTTACTAACACTGCTCCTCATTTTTAGGGAATCTATAATCGTTTTCCTTTGGAGAGTATTATCCTTTGAATATGTATAGTTTTGTAAATATTCAGCTCTGTTTTGTTAAAGTGAACAAAGGCTCTGCCTGGCAGTAGAACGGGGCATGAGCTTATAATATAGCATTGTGTTAGATTGTTAGAAGGGCTGCACCTACTATAATAAAGATTAAAACACTACAGGGCATGTGTGTTTGTAGCTTTGGTAGGTGTTAATTATGTTGTCAACTAGAATTGTGAAAATCTAACCTCTCACACTGAACTTGTGTCTTGCCACATTGGCCAAGGATCTGATTTAAAAAAAAAAAATGTGATTCAAATGAGAGGTTTTTCCACTCCTAAGTGTCTTTGCTCCTTTACAATCTTTTATTTATGGCTAGTAGAATTTAGATTTTTAGTTTGGACCTGCAGGTTGAACTCCCCTTGAGAATCTCAAAGCTGCAAGTTCTAGTAGATTCATTGAAATGTTTTCTTTCTTTTTTTAAATTTTCTTTTATTTTTTTATTAGATATTTTCTTAATTTACATTTCAAATGCTATCCTGAAAGTTCCCTATACCCTTCCCACGCCCTGCTCCCCTACCCACCCACTCCCACTTCTTGGCCCTGGCATTCCCCTGTATTGGGGCATATAAAGTTTGCAAGACCAAGGGGCCTCTCCTCCCAATGTTGGCCGACTATGCTATCTTCTGCTACATATGCAGCTAGACAAGCTCAGGGGGTTCTGGTTAGTTCATATTGTTCTTCCACCTATAAGATTGCAGACCCCTTCAGCTCCTTGGGTACTTTCTCTAGCTTCACCATTGGGGGCCCTGTGTTCCATCCTATAGGTGACTGTGAGCATCCACTTCTATATTTGCCAGGCACTGGCATAGCCTCATACGAGACAGCTATATCAGGGTCCTTTCAGCAAAATCTTACTGGCATATGCAATAGTGTCTGGGTTTGGAGGCTGATTATGGGATGGATCCTCGGGTGGGGTAGTCTCTGGATGGTCCATCCTTTAGTCTTAGCTCCAAACTTTGTCTCTGTAACTCCTTTCATGGGTATTTTGTTCCCTATTCTAAGGAGGAATGAAGTATCCACACGTTGGTCTTCCTTCTTCTTGATTTTCTTGTGTTTTACCAATTATATCTTGGGTATTCTAAGATTCTGTGCTAATAACAACTTATCAGTGAGTGCATATCTAGTGATAAAACATGGACCATATTCTGTGAGACATGTCTAGGTCTTTGATCACAGTAGGTCAATCTTCAAAACCAGGAGATCTCCATAAAGAAAGAATAGCAAAAAGCCCAGCATCTGCTTTTGGTTTCTTAAAGATGCTAATCTGTTTCATACTTACCAGAAAATATATCCATCAGTTGAGGTTATATATATTTAGAAGAGCAAATGCCAACAGAAAATGAACATTTTCATGCTGTGAAGAATCTATGAGATTCTGCGTGGTGTGGAGATATCCATTGTGACTATGATAAAAGAGAGGCTCCCAGTCCCAAAACAGTACAAGTTCTAGAAAAAAAAAAAGAAAGAAAAGAAAAAAAAAAGAAAAGCTTTTCCTTTTCCTTGTGGAAGATTTTATAGATAATATTTGCTAAATAGCAACATTAAATGCAGAATTGACATGATGATCAGAATATAACAGAGTTTAGTGGGTTTGTTTGTTTGTTTGTTTGTTTTTTGGTTTTTTGAGAGTTTAGTGTTTTAAAAGTCTTGGGAGCAGAAGCAACTTCCATTTCCAGTTGAAAATAAGCTGTGTTTTCCATACCTGCACCAGAATGAGCCTTTAATAGATCACTATGCTTCTTTGCCTGCCCTTGTGCCTTTGGCTCTCCTGTGATGTGTGTGCCTTGTAACTCAGACTAGAGAATACCTCATCTTGTCACTCTTCTGATTTCCACTACATCACTTTACCCTTGATTTCCTTAAGGAAGGTCAATGCCACTTGTGCACAGAAACATGGGCTCAAAGACCAGGTCCCTCCCAACCAGCTGTCAGTGGATGTCAGAGAATGTACTTTGTGAACATTTTAATAAGTTCGTGATACCAAAGACAGATGGTGACTTGAATGAATTATGGGGTGTCAACACAGCTCCCATATTTCCCACAGGTGGACAAAAAACACAGGGACAGAAAGACTGTGCATTGAATAAAAACGGCCGAATGAAGCCATGAAACAAAAATGATTTGAGTAGGCAGAAAAGATTTCTTGCCAGGGGGTTAGCTGGGATGTGACATTTTGAGGAGGAAAAGAGCAGCTGGCCATTCTAGACATGCATGGTGAATGTCAGGAGAAAGTACAAATGACAGCCGAGACCAAAGACAAAAATCATAATGGGCCAGGGGTGGAGAAGGTAAACATTTTACAAGATTTGAGGGAGCCAAGCAGAGTTTGAGTCTATTTTCAAAGTGCCTTCCTGCTTGAAATAATGATACTACCAACTTAAAGCTTCCTTGGTGATAACGATCTGGCACTTGAATCTTTCTGTAAAAGTAAACACACACACACACACACACACACACACACACACAGAGAGAGAGAGAGAGAGAGAGAGAGAGAGAGAGAGAGAGAGAAGTCAAACCACTGTAGTAGGTTCTCCCCCCCCCCGCCCCCCCGAGATCAGGAATACTAATTACTTGTCTTGGTTTTGCTTTTGTTAGCAACTCTAGGTGATGCCCTTCCAATTTGTTTGTTTTTTACTATCATTCTAAGAGAGACTATCATTCTAAGAAAGACTTTCCAGAGAGACAGTCAAAACAGGATCAACAGTAATCAAATTTGTAATAAAATAACATTCTTCAGTAGTCAGGAAGGAAGGCTTGATATGAAAATGTCATCCAGCAAAGTTGATATTTTAAGCTGTCTTTTCTCTTTTGTGAAGAGCTGAAATCAAAACTTTTTTGGATCACTGAAATTCAGTAACTATTTCATTGAGTACTTCTGAAATTGCATTTGAAAGGTATAAATGGAAACTTTTATCTGATGGGAGATAAGCTGGATCAAACTTTTACCTGGTGAAAAAAATACCCAAAGATGATACGAAATGGCAAGGAGATGGAACCCGCCCAGATTTCCATCAAAAGAATGGATAAGGAGAATGTGGCACATATACACAATGGGCTTTTAGTCACCTATTACAGGACATTTTGTAGGGAAATGGGTGGAGCTGCAAACTGTTCTAGGCAGTGAGGTGACAATATTTGGAAGACAAAAGCATGTATTCTCTCTATGTTCAGATCCTGACTTCTGGTGTTTCTGACCATGTAAATAAGGGGCATGGAAGCTGACATAGACAGTGGAGGGGAGCAAAGGCAGTGGGGGCCAAAAGACACATGGTTCATGGAAGCAGAAAGCAAGCTACTGGGGTGGGAAACCATGGGGATGAAGGAGGCAGGCTGAGAAGCTGGGAGAGAAACAAGGAAAGGAAATGGAGTTTGAAAATGCTGTGGCTAAAGAAACCAACTATTTATATGCTAATTAGTTAGGCACAGGAAAAGATTATGGTAATTGTTACTAGCATAAGCATTTGTACTAATAAAATAATTAACTAGGAAAATAACAAAAGAAAGTATTACACATCATCACCACTTTGAATGGATCTACTGGTCTATTGTTCTCTCAAGTAGGAGAAATGTATAACACGTTATACATTTATAGATTATAGGGTTTTTTTGTTTTGTTTTGTTTTTTGTTTTGTTTTGTTTTGTTTTTCAAGACAGGGTTTCTGTGTGTAGCCCTGGCTGTCCTGGAACTCACTCTGTAGACCAGGCTGACCTTGAAATCAGAGATCCACCTGCCTACACCTCCCAAGTGCTGGGATTAAAGGTGTGCACCACCTGCCCGGCTTAGGTTATAGGTTTTATGAGTAAAAATATACAGCTGTATACTAGTAAAAAAAAGGAAAATATATTTAAAAGTTGTAGGTAAAGTTATTTCCCCAATATATGGTATATATAACTATTTCTTTTATGGTTTTAGCATTAATTCCTTGCCTTTGAAATATTTAAATGTTGTTTTACATGTATGGGTGTACTGCCCGGAAGTATGTATGTGCACCAAGTGTGTGCCTGGAGCCTGTGGATACCAGAAGAGGGCATTGGATTCTCTGAAACCAGAGTTACAAATCACTATGAACTGTCCTATGGGTTATAAGAATCGAACTTGTTTCCTCTGTAAAAGTAGCCCACGGGTTTGCAACCCTATAGATGGAACAACAATATGAACTAATCAGAACCCCAGAGCTCATGTCTCTAGCTACGTATGTATTAGAAGATGGCCTAGTTGGCCATTATTAGGGAAGAAAGGCCCTTGGTCTGGCAATGTTTATATGCCACAGTACAGGAGAATGCCAGGACCAAGTAGTGTGAGTGGGTGGGTAGGAGAGGAGGGCAGGGGGAGGGTATAGGGGACTTTGGGGATAGCACTTGAAATGTAAATGAAGAAAATATCTAATTTAAAAATGTGGGGAAAAAGTAGCCCACTTTCCTACTACTTAATTGTTGATTTTGACATTGTACTAGATTGATTTATTTCAATTTCACAAAAGCTAAAATTATCTGAGAGGAGAGAGCCTCAATGGAGAATATGCCTCCATAAGGCTGTAGGCAAGCTTGTAGGGTATTTTCTTAATTAGTGATTGATGGGAGAGGGCCCAGCCCATTCTGGTTGATGCCTGCCATCCATGCACAGTTCTGGGTTCTATGAGAAAATAGGCTGAGCCAGCTATGATAAGCAAACCAGTAAGCAGCACACCTCCATGGCCTCTGCATCAACTTCTTGGTTTCTGCCATGGTTGAGCTTTCTCAATGATGAACAGTAAGTGTATGCCAAAGAAACCATTTCCTTCCCAAGTTATTTTAGGCTACAGTGTTTCATCACAGCAATAGTAACCCTAACTAGGACAGGCATGAGAAATAGCATCTTTATTTTTATTTACCAGATACAGGAATCCTATCTGAGCTGGTCTCTGCTATGCTTTTTTTTTCTCCCATTCTCAACTGGAGCCAGCTACAAATTCTGTAATTTTTTCAAGCTTGCTACTTCTTCACCACACTCCTCCTCATATTTCTGCTTACCAAAATTTCCTGCTGCCCTCCACACCCTCATACAGTGGATGCATTCTTCTTCCTCAGCTTCTTCTGCATATATCCTTATAGTATGCCCTGGCACCGAGATCTTTTTCATTATCCCTCTGAGCAGATTCTGCCCATGCTGCTGTGTGAGCCATAGCTTCCACATGTTTTTCTTCAAGCAATTACCACAATTTCCAGTTCTTTCCAAATGGTTCTTTATTGCCCACACCACAACCTACTGCATTAATGCCGAGCTCCATAGGGCAGCCCTAGCCTCTTGGCAACCCAGAGGCAGGTGAGCAGTCAATGAACAGGAAGGTCTTGTGTGGCTAGATGAAGATCTTAGAAGACATGAAACAACAAATGACATTTGGAGTTGACTACATTTAGGACACCTAATGTTTCTAAGCATATTAAGATGTTCAAAGCTTTCTCTTTGAAAAGAAGATGCATTATTGCAATTGCTGGCAACATGAAATGGAGCATGTAAGGCAATGTTGAAATTTTCTTAAAATAATCCGTAGAGGCAAACATTCTCCACAGTGTAAAACATGTTTTAGATGTTGAGAGAAAAAATATAAACCCCTTAACAAAAACAGCACCCCTCTGTCCAAAGCAAGTTGGAACTTAATCCAGGATAATGAATGAGACATAAAAGCAAATAAATACTATAGTTATATGAGAGGCTTATAAATACTATGTTAATTAAAGTTACAAACACAAATCAAAACCACCAAAGGACACTGCAAAATGAATTCCTGCATGTGGCAAAGGCACAAGCTGTCAAACTGTGCTTAGCAAAGCACCTCAAAATGACTGAAGAGCTTTTGAACACAACACTGTATGTTGTAGGGTCTCCTC
>LR751937.1:29664-46777 GCA_902729485.2 Mus minutoides
TTTGGGAAAGACTGTAATATTCTAAAAGCGGAGCAGACAGAGGCAGCGCAAGCCACAAGGAAAGCCAGTCTAGCAATTCTGGAGACCTGCCAATGTTGCAGGGTGAAGTAGCTTCTGGAGAAAGAGTCAGGAAAATGTATGAGGGGTACTAGGGCAGAGGTGCCTAGCTTTGGTTCTGTTGTGTTTAAGAAGAGGCTATAAGAGATAACAATTCCTGGCACCGAAGTCAGGTTTCATCAGCATTACAAGTCTGTACTTCTTCCTTCTGTATTCTTATGTGTCTCTACCCCTGTTAATGATGTTATACATTGAAAATATATAAATTTATAAAGACAAATAATGAGAATGTGCATATTACTACATAGTAATATATCTGACTTAGAATAGAATACTCTGATCAATAATAACAAGAGCTTATCAAGTACCATGGCATGTACAAGTTGTGCTGCCTATTTACGGTATATTGCTATCTTCTGAGCCAAACAGCTGCCATCCTCAGGAGTTCAGCTGTGGCTATTCACAAACTGGACCATTGCCTAACCCTAGCTCCTCGAGAAAAGGAGGAGTTGGAAACATAATGGGACTCTCACCTGAGTTTCCAGCTACTCCACTATTTGTAAGCAATTCTAACCTTCTTGCCCATGGCCTTGGGAAGAAGATAGGATTTATAGGCTGAGGAAGGCCAGGGAACAGAGGGACCATATATAGGGCTCTGTGAACGCCGTCATCCCTGCTGAGTAAAGACTGTCCAGTGCAGACTTATATGCAGCAGTACCCTACCCCATAAGTATCTGCTTACCTGTGCCTTATAAGCAAGACAATGATTCTTGGTCCCCCAGTTCCCCAGAGTACTCTGTGGTGGAATAAAATCTGTTTGTTTGGGGGACATTAGAAATAGGTAGACTTCATGTCTTCCATAGAGAAACAATATTCTCACTTAATTCTAATACAATGCTCTGCAACTCTGTCAGTCGATAACTATTCTACTTTTGAGTTAGACTGTCTGAGTTTGAAGTCACCTTCTTAGGAACTTGTGAAGTTAGGCCTGGAACACAGGTCTTTCTTACTGAAAACAAAGTCAGTCTTGTTTATCACCCCTAAGGTAAACTGCCTCAGCCTCTGGACAGCTCCATAAATCATCCAAAATGGTGGCCCACTTGGGCTCTCATTGTTTACAGCCTACTTCTCACTCAAAATACAGCAGATGCTTGCCTGCCTACTTCCCACACAGGTCATTCTTCCCATTGCCTTTGCACTTCCTGTGCCTTTTGCTGGGACCAACCAAACCCTCACCTCCCTAACTATACGCTTAGACAAATGCATGCTTGTTCCCACATCCACTGTCTCCCTTCCCGTGATGAGATTGTTTTCATCATTGTAGTTAGCCTTTGTTACAAAGTGTCTCAAGTAATCATCTGTTCCCAAGTTCACTGTTTTTCTCCTAGTAGAATCCAAACCTTGCCTGGAAGCATTCTTATATTTTATGCCTTTTCTGCAAATGATTAAATGATATAAGATTTGCTGAGATTTATCCAATGCTTGTACTAAGTGCTTACCATAAAAAGATAAACTAAAAAAAAAAAATTGGCTCCAGAGAGGTTAATCATATCATAACTGGAGATTCAAAAGCTTCAAATAATAGGCTAATAATTCAGTGTATCCTGAGCATACCCAGAATTCACCTTAGAGAGAGAAAGAGAGACTAGAGTGAAATCCCTTTATTTCTAAGCAGCTTCCTTGGATATAGAGCACATGGAGGATTTGGGTGATCAAAGTTAGTAACTGACTCTGCCTCACATCTTAGATCTGCTAATTTTAAAAACCTAGCGGATTTTGTTAACCTCACATGGCCCCAAGTCTTCTAAGAACTTGGAGTTGTTGGGTCTGGAGTCGGGCCTAGAGATACATGTATTTCATAGGCATCCCCCTCCATCCCCCGGGGCCTCTATACCGCCTGTTTGAGTAGCTGCAGACCTGCTGCCTGGTTCAGAAGGAAATGTCTGTGCTTTGTGCTGGTGATGAATGTTAGAGAAATAGCACATATTTGCATACTTGCATAACTCGAAACTCAAAGTCAAGAGTCTTTATTTAAAATCAAACTAGAAGTTGAGGTTTGTGCCTTTTGAAATCACAGCTTCAGACATTGATTTAGTTTTCATTTATAAATCCTTCCCACCCAAAAGCACAAGGTACTTTATAAACATTAACCACGGGAGAAACATGACTCTTGACAAAAACACTGTCAACTGGATAAAATGTTTTTAGTAAATGAAAAAAAAATGTAATTCAGCCTTTCAAATTGAATTTCAAATGATATTTTCTGCTCTGGTGGTATGCTTCTGCTCCTGCGTCTCAAGTTCCAAGCATTAACTTGTGCTTGGTTCGTCTCTCACACCTGCTGATGAATCTCTAACTCCCTCCGTGTGAGTTGAGGCCACACACTATTTGCATTGCTACTTCAGAGAGAGAGAGAGAGAGAGAGAGAGAGAGAGAGAGAGAGAGAGAGAGAGAGATGGAATGCCCTGTTACCATCTCCCCACCTCACCCTGAAAGGACCCGAGTTTATGCTTTGCTGGTTGTCTCCACTCTTCCTGGGGAGCCTTATTGAATTTTGAATGTGGGTCAGCTTCTATCCCCTGTTCTGTCACAGTCTGTTGAACATTATAAAATTTATGGACTTCAGACACTGGAGATTTTGATAAAACCTATAAAAAGGAGTGTGTTCCTTCTTGCTCTGAAGTTCTTCCTCTCCATGGAATCTCTCGACATGAGCTGTGGAGCTCCACACCTCCACTCGGCTCTGTGTCGTTGCTCTGTACCTTGTCCTTGCTTTCACTCCTCTTTCAGCTTCCCTACCCTTACATATTGCTGTTGTCTGGAACTTAATTTAGAAAATGACTTTAGAAGACTGGCTGGATAAAGTTGTTTGATATCCAGGGGTCTTTCTGTTGTATACTGTACCACCATGTGAAACTGACAAAAGGACTTAATTTGAATCTAAAAATTCAAGCTTTCAGTTCTCTCTGTGTGATCACAGGGTCTCAAGCTTTCAGTTCTGTGTGATCACAGGGTCTCTGGGAATGTTTCATGTGATATTTCATTTCAGATAGGACATAAAGCAAGCACTTTTCTTAACAAACTTTAGGGAAAATTAGATCCCTTATATTTAGGCAATACTTTTAAATTAGGCAAGTCCCTAATTTAGGTTGTTCTCTTTTTGGTATAACTGGATGTCTTTGTATCCCACAAAAATGCAATCACCAGCTTCAAGTAAACATGACAGTTACACTCAAATCTCCAAATATATAATAGCCCCAAGTAATATTTCTTGAACAATCCACTCCTGAAATTCTGTAAGAAAGTAGATCATCGTTCTAACAAATGATAGATAGCATCATGCAGACTCAGCTACACCACTTTCAGCGGCACAACTGAAAGCTGATAATTACTGAAATAAGCCTGTATGTCCATCCAGGTAGAGTTGTGTCAATGTGCTCACCCAAGGTATTTACTGTCAAATGCTTTAGTTTCTTCTAAAAGATGAGTCCAGTGTTTAATATAAAGTTTGAATTTTCCACACTACTATCTAAGAAAGCTTTATTATTGATTCTCTACTCAGAAAGTTCTATAGAACTATAAATGTATTTCATGGTTGACTTGCTAAAATGATTGAACAAAAGAAGGAGATGTTGAAGTCTGGCTTTCTGACATGAAATAACATGTAAATACTTAGAATTAATATTATTAAATATCAATTATGTAATCACCATTTTTCAAAAACATCAAGATGAAGAAAAATAGTCTTTTTAAACATGTTATTTATGTGATTATATTGATAAAGTTCTCTTTTTTTACAGAGACATATGAGTCACTCAACAACTATGAACTTATGCCAAGTGACTCCTAATTTCAGATTTATTTTAGGGAACTGCATGTAGGGAAAAAAAAGAAGCTAAATTTGTCAGCGGAGGAAAATCTGTAATACATTCATGGGAAGAAATATATTTTTTGAGGTATCACTATCTCTATTAATTAATCCGAATAAAACCTTAACAGTAGCTAATAGTTTGATGTGGTGAAATTATGAGTAATTTAAATTTTATGTTTAGTTTTTTTTTATTATTATTGTTTAGCATTCGTTTTGATTGGGAAAGAACATGTATATACAGTCACTCTAGGCATGTTCTTTGGGAAAACCTTCACGCCATGCCTTGAGGTATTTGCCTTGCTTGCCTCTGCCTCTCCCCACTCCAAAGCTGACTTTCATCCTATCTTCTTGCTGTACATCTGGAAGTCTAATCCTGCTTCTTCTTCATGATGCTACCTGTACCTTGCTTCTTCATATTTTAAATTTTAACTTAATCTTTCTTTAGACAAGGTCTTACTTTGTAGCTCAGGCTGGCCTCAAACTCAGGATCCTTCTGTCTTGGCCTATTAAGTACAAGAATTACAGGTGTGCCATGTATGGTCCTCCTCTGCCTTCTGAAATTCTGATGCCAGTTACCTAATCCTCCCTTGCAATCTGACCAGTATACCTCTCCTCTTGCTCAGCAGAGACAATATAATAGCAATACTTGGGAAGTTTCTATTAAAGCATTTTCTAAATTAGAGGTATTCCACCTCATTTTAAAATTGGTACCCTTCTAAGTATTAATTTTAAAGTAACTGACTTTTCAATTGTCTTAAAATATTTATTTCTTAAGAAGCAACGTGATAAAACTACAAATTCAAATAAATACAACTGACATAAAACAAGGATTATAAATTCCTTGTAGGCTTCCCTGCTAAAGGCTCTAAGAGACACTGGGTGTTGCAAAAACAATATTTTCCAGTAATAAAAAGAGAGCTCTAAACTATATTTTTCGTAATGTAACAACAAAATTGAAAAAGAATTGGAAAGACAAACTCAACACGTGGATCAGTGCCTTTTACTAGAGGATCCTCTATGAAAACTACATCATTCACTGGAACAATTTCATATTTACCTTCACACTACCCATATCCTGAGCTGACATGGACAGGATTGAAAGTCATGTGAAAAAAAAAAAAAAAAAACGTGGCTAATCAGAGCTGGGCTAAGTTGTAGCTCTCATGAAGTTCTCTTCAGAAGTTGATTAGTTTAATAAAAAACCTGGGCTCTACCCAAGAAAGTACCTATAAAGGCACATGTCTAGTTTCATGTTGTAATAGAAGTTATTCAGTCATCAAATAGAAATTAATACTTCCATATGGTAATCATGTTAGGGATTGAAATGTGCCATATGAAATCAGATGATTATTTGATTTGTTGATAGAATCCAAAGCTGATACCAGTACCAGAAGCATACTTGCCAATGTCCCAGAATATAGACAGTATGAGCTGAAGATGCAGACATGACCATTCTTCCTTCCTTACACAGTTTGTAAAACACACAGCGTGCAAATTACTCCATACATATAAATGCAACCTTGGAATAGCATTCTAGGAAGGAGCCAAGAGGACCTGGGTCTTGTCCCAATTCAGGAAACTCCTGGTTCCACTTTGCAGCTGGAAATTCTCTTCACCCTGTTCTGCTCTCCAGGGATGGGGAAAGTCAAAGAGAGGCTTGAGGCATGAACACTCCAGTGGATGAAGTGAGCTACTAATGAATACATTGAAAAGCAAGCATCAAGTCTGACAAACAGAGAATAAACCCAAGCAATGGATATAGATGAAATGCAAACTAAAGTGCTTGGCACAAAAGTGTGGGGCAATATAGAAAAGGGGGAGGGAGGATAGCCCACATCTGACCAGAGTCCCTCCTATGCTCTGGGCAGATGGACTAGGTAGAGCTGCCAGACACTTTCCACTCAGCCCCAGGTGGGCATCTAAACCACTGACCCCACTCGATAGGGGGTAGACAAGCGGTAGCCCCCGAAACCAGGAGTCCCCAGGACGATACCCTGTATCTCCAGGGTTATGGGAGAGAGGGTTTAGGGACAGAGGTTCCCACATAGGCAAGAGTATGCACAGTGGGCCTTGACTGGAGCACAGGAAGGCCTTCCATCCATCAGGAGTTTAGAAATGGCTCATTAGAAGAAAGCCTATCCCATAGTCCAAGCGCAGCAGGCTTTGATGAACAGAGACGGTCTATGGTTTTAGAGCTTTATTGTAGAAAGGCATGGGGAAAGAGCAAAGGTGGAAAGGGGGGTGACCAAGAGGAGAGAAGGGGGAAAGAGAAAGAGAAGAAAGGCTAAAGAGTAAGAGGGAGAGAGTGATAGGAGAGAGGGAAGGAGAGAGGAGAGTAAGTGGTGTAAGAGCAAGAGAGCAAGAGAAGTGAGAGAGTGAGGAGGGGCCAAACAGCACCCTCTTAATGAATGCTGCTATCTTTTCTGTAACTAGGTAACTGGGGAGGAGTCTAGCCTGAAGGTCAGAAGCTTGGGACATTGCCTACTTAACTACTAACCATGCTTCTCCTGAGGGGGCTGTAACTTTGACAGGTAACTTCATGTCAAGTTCCAGGAGCACGAGGGAACGTCTACCGTGCCATGTAGGTGAATTATTGCCACTCAGAGCTTCAGACCTCAGCACTACTGGAGACCAGACTGTCTGTGCATAGCCCAATGCCCCACACCTCAGCTCAGCACTCCCTGGAGTCCTTTCTGTGTTCACTGGTGAATGCTACTAAAGAAAGTATGAAAACATACATTCAGATCACCATGTGTGGGAGTTGGTGTTGGAAGGGCTACTGAGAGTTCACCTTCTTGCAGGAAACCCTAGCAAGCCAACCTGCTCTTACACCCTGGAAACCTCTGCGCCAATCAATCCATTCTGTCACAGTGGCACAGGGGTTGGAAACTTTTACCATTTTGGGGTAACAGACAGGGAGCCAGTGCTTTGTAACTAAGGACAGTTGACTGGCACTTGAAAGCCAGGATCCCAGCTCCTTTGAATTCAAACTGTGAGATTCAGCTATGCACTGTACCAACCTCTACCTAGGCATGCCTATGATCCACAGTGACCCCTTCCCCTAAAGTCCTCAAGTACTGGCCTGGCCTTTCTTGTTTGCCCCCTGGTCCCTTGATTTTTAAGAGTCTAGGATTGGACATATAAAATTTGCTTTTGGAGAGAGGCAGAGAGGTAATTAGATAAAGTAATGGAAAGTAAAGAACCTGTGTTTGTTTTTTTTTCCTCTCTTCTTCTATCCTATATTCTTAGATTTGGTTTTTACATAATGTCCCAGATTTCCTGGATGTATGATCCTTAATGCTGGAAAGGGTAAAGAAAGCAAGAATGTTATGCATATTTGCTCTCTTTAGGTGAGAGGAAGCCTGGGAAGGCTCACCTGTAGGTTTGAAGTCAGTGCTAAAATGTCCATCTGAGCCCTGGGTGGACATCACAAGTTTTACTGACATTTTCTGTCAAGAACAGGCTATGAAGCCAGGCATGGTGGCACATGCCTTTAATCCCAGCCCTTGGGAGGCAGAGGCAGGAGGATTTCTGAGTTCGAGGCCAGCCTGGTCTACAAAGTGAGTTCCAGGACAGCCAGGGCTATACAGAGAAACCCTGTCTTGAAAAACCAAAAAAAAAAAAAAAAAAACCAAAAACAAACAACAACAACAACAACAAAAACAGGCTATGAGATGCAGGAGCCTCTTCTATTACCTGCTCAAGTGAAACAAGTGGATTGAAAAGAGGTATCACTAGCTCCCAGGCTGAAGTGTACCAATACCCTCACCTGCAGAGCTGTAACATACTGACAACCTTGATAGTTTTAAGAAAACACTAGCCACCAAGGGTATGGGAGGCTTGTGAGGATACAAAGTAAGCTGAAAATGAATTTGTGGGAATAAGTAAACTGTATTTAGTCAGAATTATTTAAAAAAAAAAAAAACCCTTTTCCAGGTGCTTTTCAACTATAGAATTCTGGGAAAGCTGAGGTGACTAGGTTGCCTTCGTTTCTCTATGACCCACATGCTATTTGGGATGATTCTGTATGTCTTCATTTACAGAATTCTCATCATGATACCAAAGAACAAGCTCTACTTTTCCAGACCAGCAGCTGAGGAAGGAGTGATATGTAATCCAAACATGTCGTCCCATACAGTCAGTGGCTCCCTGAGAGTCTAAGCTGGAGATCCACTTATAAACCCTGCAATGTGCCCCGAGTTGTCCGTTTGTTCATCTGAAGGAGACTCCTGCACTCGGCCAGAGGTTTAGCCAGATAAATACAGCGGAGTCTATTAGCACAGGAAAAACAAAGTTTGCTCTACTCCATCAGGACAAAACATTTGCCCAGAATAACCAATGCTTCCCACTAGAAGAAAAAAGAAATTGCCCAGGAAGTTGTAACAGTCAAGGAGACAAGGGGACCAGACCGAGGAACATTAAACCAAAATTAATCACATCATAGATGTACCTTCCAAACTATGAGAATCATAAATCAGCCCATGAAGTCTTAGCAGCAGGAAGGGGACTGGCTAGGACTAGGACGTGTGGAATGTGAGTGCCAGAGGCCAGAGCTATGCTAGCAGACTGTGAGATTGAGGTTCATTTGTTTCCCACTCTTTCAAGTCTGTTCTGATCTTGTACTTCCAAAGAATGACTGAACCTAGCAATACAGAGTGGGATTCTAAGTGCAAAGTCAAGACATTTTTTTTCTCACCTAGTAAGCAAACACAAATGATTCACACCTCACACTATAAGGTGTGAAGAGGCACAAGTATAGTGTTTAGTTCCTTTAAAGTAAAAGTCTCCAATCAATGTCTCTTGTGATTCCCAATACAGCTAGAAATATTAAAGATGTGGGGCTGCTTTCCAAATGTATTAGTAACTTAAGTTCTTTCTCCCATTCTTAAACCCAAATTATGGAGTAAGGAAATCTTTGTCCTCTCATGCAACTGGGCCCTGCATGAGTAGAACACGTGTTTTGAGGAGCTGCCCTGAGCACACTGTACCCAAATGCCCTAATTACGAATCACATGTCTCTACTTTACAAGTACCACCCTGCCTAGAGAAAATGGATGTGTCAGACATAATGTACTTCTGATTCCCTAAAAATAAATTCAGAAATTAAAAATCCCTGGAGATTTCAGCTCTGGAGTGGCAGGAATTCAGAAGCCAGATGCTCTGTAGGCTCTTTGAAGTAGATCAAGTTGAACAATGCCAGCTTTAGTCCTCTGAGGACAGACAGTACAAGCTTCTTCATTTCACTGGGTTCTGACAAGCTGGATCTTCACAGCAGGAATATATTAGGGGTTCTTGTGCACTGCCTTAATTCATCGTACTCTTTGGAGGTACTTGCTCAAAGCGCAGTTTATTTAGCTGTAGGTGGTTGTGGTTGATGTTTTTGTTTTTCTGTTTTTTTTTTTTCTTCTCAACTGAAAGATAGCATCATAATACTCTCCCAAAGACACTGAATCAACAATCTACTACTTTAAGGACTCTTGTCTTCTATAGAGTATCATGCATTTCCTGTGAGTCCTTGTGACTCCAGAGAAATAAATATGTGGAAAGTTTCATTGAATGTAAGTTGGAAGTAAGTAAAATAGAAGACAGGCACATGTATGCATATCTGTCTCTCTTGTCTCTCTCTCTCTCTCTCTCTCTCTTTCATACACACTTGCACACATACACATATGCAATATGTACAAGTACTGTTAAATGTGTATAGAGGTGTGAATACAGAAACCAGAGGAAAATTTCAGGTGTCTTCTTTCATAGGCCCCTAACTCTGCATCCTTCTCTGAATATTAAGTTTCACTTTTCAGCTAAGCAGGCTTACCAGTAAGCTCCTGTCATCATTCTGTATCCACCCACTCCCGCCAAGTGCTGGCACCTGTGGACATGCCAAGCTTTTATGGGGATCTGAAGATTCAAACCCATATCCTTTGGCTGTGCAGTAGATCGTTTCATTGATGGAACTCTGTCCCTAAGCCCAGGAGCATGGTTTTTAAATGTATCCTTCCAACAGAAAAACAAGACACTATAAAAACATGCTTCCTGGACTACGTGATGTTATGAAGCAGTATACCTAGTCTCTAGGAGGCAGTTTTATTTCTTGTACCCGGATTATGATAACTAAGTCCTGAAGCTCAAGTACATTCCTTTATTGCTACAAAGAACATTGTCAGTACCTAGAACACTGTGTCTCAATCCAGTAATATAATCAGAAGTTTTATTGCCATAGAAACTACAAGTGAAGCCATCACCTTAATGGGAGTGCAGAGGTACAGCTGGGACAGAAGGATTGTTCCTGACTGGGGTAGACTCTTACATTCAGTATTAACCAGAGATGATCAGTGGAGAAGGGGAGGAGTGTTTGAAGCGAAGATGCTACTGAAAAGTCATAAGGAAATACGTATGACTTTTGTGTTAGTAACACTAACTGCAGGTTTTGAGGACTTTGCTTAAAGCTCTAGTGAGTTACTCCTTCTCTAAAACGGGCATGGTGGTGCCTACTGCCTGCTTGTCTATTAGGTAGTATTCTCAGTGAACAATCATAGAGCAACTGCCAGGTGATTTCTGTGGCCTCACAATGTTGCTTTTTTGTGGAAATAATAGATTACCACTTTTTAATGTACTGACACTATACTAGCCACTTTGATATGCCTTACAGAGACCAGAAGGTAGGCACAGCCACTGTCTTATTTTGTAGATGAAGAAATGGAAGCAAAAGAAAGTCAGATAATGTGGAACTGCAAAATAGTATCTCTGTGTATGAATAAGAATCCTTATCTCTCAGGTTAGTGATTTGCCACATATATTTCTATATCATTCCCTTCATTTGCTCCAGCTTGAAAGGCAGATCTTAACTAAGACTCCTCATGGTATGCGCTAATAATTTTCTGTAAAGGGTGTAACTCATTTTTAATTTAATTTTATATAATATTGCTATCAAGCCATGATTAAAATTGTAGAATATACTTGTCTCGAATGAGGATTAGATAGTTACATTGCAACTATACTTTTGAAATTCCTTAGGATTGTTGAATATATTACAACCTACCTTGATAAATACAAGTTCATGCTTGTTCTATACTTAAGAAAAAAACTTAGCAATAATGATTGGCCAGTTTCTGTTACAGACCATTGGTTCTGAAGCCTTGTAGGATTTGAAGTTAGATATTAACTACACGAGCATTGTAGTATTGTGTATTACATTATATTCTAGTATACACATTGTCATATGGGTCATATTATCAAAACAAATGGAGGATATAAAGTTGTACAGAATGAGTGCATATTCAGAACTAACATGCAAATATTAACATAACTATTGGGGTTGTGCTTGGGGCTTAACCAGTGTTATAAAAATTCCTTGTTTGTGTGTCTTCATTGCCTCACAACACTTAACCATTAGTAGGTAAGTTTTCAAATTGCTCTAGCCAATCCTGAAAGGATACAATGTACATACCCCTACATTCACAAATGAGGAACACACAGTAGTTAGTCTTAAGGGCAGGATATCACTTGCTGAAGTTATACATCCAACTTATTACAATAAATAATGCAAATCCAACATTATCAGGGACACTATTCAGTCTTGCTGGTTGTTTTTACTTAGGAGGTAAAAACGATGTTAATTTTTTTTTTTTTTTTTGCAACTTGTTCAGTTTCAAAATCAAAGTACAAACAGCTTTTAGACACTAACTAAGGCCGGAAGTTCTCTAGGAGGTCTGTGCAGCTTGGCATTTGGAGCTGAAGTTGATGATAGTGTCAGGAAGGTGACATGTGTCACTCATCAGAGAGCAACAATGGTGGTCCCTCTGGCTAACATGCCCCTCGCTCCCTGCATGTAATCCTTCCAGCCCCTCTGATAGAGGACCCACAACCAAGACTGGGGGAACTCAAAACACTGGGTGCTAAATGAATGAAAAGCTGAGGAGCTAGAAAGTCTATATGATCAATAGTCAGGGCAAGGGGAAAAATGTGTTCTCTAGTTTGGAGGACATGTTATCTTTGTACCCGACGAAGTGAGTCCCATGCCTAAGATTAAACTTACCTGTTAGAGTCATTAGTATGCTATATTAGTGTTGCCATGTCTTATACTTTCACACAATCATAATAAACACTCTTCTGGGTTCCAGGCTCTCTTCCTATTCTGATATCACGGGAACAAAGCATTATCAGGTTGAGGAACATTCAGTCAGCACAGAATGATTCTCTCTATTGAAAAGAATGGAGATAAAAATAGAGAAATCTCTCAACAATTTTTAACATCATAAATGTAAGGTTAATGCAAACCAAACCCAAATGGCAGTGGGAGGGGGAAAGGCTGCTGATAATAAATCCTCTAAAATCAGATGCGAAATGACAAGTGGGGCTCATGGAGAGGAACTCAGTCTGCAGTCCAAATTATAATTACTAAAATAGAGAATAAAGAATATGTGAAATCCACTTTGTGAAAGTTCACATCTAGTTAAGCTTAGTCAATCTACCTTCCAGCAATTGAAAGACCAGGTTCTGAGGCCATTGGGATATATAGTCCCACACAGGGAGTTAGGACTGTATGTGTTTTTTATATAGTTATTGTCTCCATCCATCTTGAGTGGGTGGTAAATAGGAAAGACACCCCAGTGGCTTCTTCCTGAAAGAAGAAATATTTGAGCCTAAGTGAAGGTATTATTTCAGGCTTTAGAGGTCATGTGTTATATAGCTACAAGGGAATACGTGTCTAATGAAGACACAGCAACTTGAATGCTAACAGAAAATATGTTAAGCCTCAAGGCAAGTGAAGGAAACCATAAACCTGGGAAACAAAATAGTAATAATTCTGTGGAGAAGACAAATATTAGCTGATATGTCATTGGGCAGCAAGTAGCTGACCAGCCTTTGGTTAATGGTCCCCTCTCTGTATTAGAGAAGACAATTTCTGCACATCTGCTGTAACTATCAGGTTAGCATATATTAAATTAATAATTATTTTAGCAAGAATTAGCATATCAATGGAATACATAATATTTCTAGAAGTAGCAAGGTGGAAATGAAAGGGTAAAAGTGAAAAGATATTGTTTCATGTTTGAGGCATTGAAAACTTAGCTCTGTTAAAATGGCAACAAGGTATACATCCTTGAAACTTGAAGAGGAAAACTAAGAAGCCTTAGTAACTTTCTATGAGGTAACGTTTATAAAAACTCAAGTTGTAAGTAAAAGTCATGTACTATTGTTTTTAGTATGAGGCGCGATATCTAGAAAAGGAAAGCATTTGGAGCATATCAGTTCTGACCAAGACAATGCAAGTGAGCAGGAGTAAGGCAGCAGAACCAGGAATACAGCTTGTAAAAAATAGTAGCAAGCACAGGTAGACAAGTGAGAATACCTGCAATGCAGAAAGGTATGTTCCTGGGAGCAGGTTAATGACCCCAGTGGAAGGATTTGATAGATTAGCTCAAGTTTCTGCTAATTTCTTTTGTTAAAACCACTATGAATTCATGAAAAATAATTAAATGCCTTTCCGTCATATGTGTGGTGTGTGTGTGTGTGTGTGTGTGTGTGTGTGTGTGTGTGTGTGTGTGTTTGTGTGTGTGTTTGTGTGTGTGTGTTTAGGACCATAATACACATTTGGAGATATAGAATAATTTATGAGAGTCCGTTCTCTTCTTCCAGCATGTTAGTCCTAGAGATTTAACTCATGTCAGCAGGTACCTTTACCCATCAAACCATTTTGATGAGCTACTATGACTTTCAGATAATTTGAAAAACTAGGCATCATCAACAACTGAATGATGCAGGAAAAAATTAATAACCTAATTATTTCATATTTAGAAAAAGTCTTTGTTAGTTCCTTAAGAAAGTGTGTTTGGGTCTGATTCCTACCACTTCCCAACTCTTGAGATTACCACCATTTTCCTAACACCTCACTTCCCTAATGACCCAACTTTTTATTTATTTTTTTTTTAAATCCCTCAAGACCAATTTGTACTGAGAATATGGGGTGTAGTATATATGCTCTATTTAGGTCTGAACATTCTTCATTCTTTTTGTTCCTTTGTTAGTTGTGTGTCTTAGTCTTAATCATCACCCACTAAAAATAGAAGCTTCTCTGATGAGGGTTGAGAGGTACTTAATTATAGGTTTTACCAAAAAAAAAAAAAATTATGAGTCAGTGTAATATAACGTCCATTTGGTAAAATAGTAGTGATGGGTTCTCTCCTAATGTCTTGGACTGTGTAGCCTGCTTTGGGTTCTTGAACCAATAATGGTTCCAGGTATGAGTAAGAGTAAAATCTAACCAGAAAGTACCTGCTTTCTCCCATGATGTTTAGCCACAGTTGTACCAGTGGTCAGGGTTTCTGAGGCTGATCATTACTATAGTTCACAGGGTTGCTAGATAGGTAAGTCTGATGCTTACTCCTGGTAGGTAGCATTTACACCATCTTGTATCACTATGAAATCTTACCAGAAGAGATGAAGCTTCACAGTTAGTGCCGACTCAATTCCCAATAATATTGTTATTGCCAAAACTAATCATTACATTTTAAAATATCTTAGAATACTCATATATTTTTCTGTTATGACTTAACGCCATTTCATCATTAGCTATAGAAGTGTACCACAGCAATATACCAAACCAAGCAGAGCTATATTGAGGATGTTCAGAAAATACACCTAGCACTTTGAAAAGACATCCTCTAAAATTGAGTACAGGTCATAGTCTGAAGTTTGGATCCAGCGCATCTAGTGACACTTCTATAATTATGCTCTGCACCCTCTGAGATTTTAATAGTCAAGCAATTGATCATGAAGCTATAATTTTAATGTATTCCAAACCCTTTCTATAGTTTGAGACTTAGTATATTCTAGTCCTTGCTTTCATATACAAATAAAGCTACACACACACACACATATACACAGTACAATATTAATTAGTATGGTCTCATAGGAAAAAATATCTTCCAATCTTTACTGATATAACAGAAAAAACTTATGTTCCTTTTAGCAGATTATATGCATTAGAAATGTTTTTGCAGCCTAGAAATTTGAGAAAAAGTTACCTTCTAAATTTTTAGAACCCTTCATGTTGAACAAAAACATGCCACACTATTTGCACACAGTTATAAACAATGTAACTGGTTTCCTTTGTCAGAAGTAAAAATCTAGGGCAAATCATATTATCTTTGAAAAGCCTTGTCAAAATCTTAATAGCCTCTGGGGCCATAGGTGATATGAGATCTATTCCCAGACAGCTACAGGGAATTATTGTGTCTGCCTTTAGCAAGTTACTTTGATTTCAAGCATCTACTAGGTAACAGAGATATAGTTAAGCAAACCCTTCCCTGTTTACACGTGTTACTAAATTTCTATACTTGTCATTACCTTTACTTCATTTTTACTTTCTGAAAGTATTATTTGTTTTTAAAGAATTGAAAATGAAACCACATTCTATGTGACCACAAGTTGCATGTGATAATTGAGATTAGGTTGTATATTAGTATATGAGAGTAGATGTTACATCTAAGAAACAATTTGTCTGTTGCTTATTGATCTAGAATATAAAGAATTTACAAGCATTTTTACCTACTTGTTTTGTGTGTGAAACTCACAGATGTTCATCAGATTTCTCCCTTGCCTTATCAGCTAAATACTTTGCTAATGGGACTGAACAGTCCTCCCATATGTGTCTGCTATAGTAGCATTCTGTAAAGGATAGTTATTAGAGAAGTTGCATTCCAGATCTTTAGACCTGGCCACCTTGTGTGTCAATGCATAATCTTTTCCCAAGAGTAACTTCCCAGAATATTAGTTTTCTCATCTCTCAACAAAGGAAAAATAAAATATAAGACCTCAATATAGTAGTCATGTTTTTACAAGTAGACAGTGGTGGGGACTAAATTTCTACTACAGTGTTCCTGTCGATAAGTAGATACATTAGGACATTGAGTTAGGAAGATGTAGTAATTTTCTGGAGCTGTTAAAACACAAAACTATGGGCTAGGTGGCTTAAATTAGTGAAAGTGATTTTCTCATGGCTCTGAAGGCTGGAAATTTAAGGTTGGACTGTCAGCAAGTTTAGTTTCTTCTGGAGTATCTTTCCATAGCTTGCAGATGGTAGGCTGATTTTTCCATGTCCTCACATGGCCTCTTCTGCTGTTAAACATTACTAGTCTTTGCCTTTCTTTCTGGGAATGGTAGATGTGCTAGGTTAGGTCCCTTACCTCTACCTCCTAACTTAACCTAATTTCCTCCATCAATTTTCTGGCTCCAAAGTATAGTTACACTGAGATGTAAGGTGTCAATTAATTAATTATGAAGTCACCCCACTTGGATTGTAGCTGTTAAAATAGTCTGTTATTTGAAAGTATGAACAGTCAGGGAGAAGTATGCACTGCTTTTCTAGAGCTTTCTTAGATTTATAAAGGGAAATTTTATACAACACATTGTCTCAGATTTGCTTGAAAGAAACTTAGGAACATTTGATGGAAAAATTCCACTAGACACAAATGAATGTAACTCTGAAGTTATTATGTTATACAGAATTATGAAATGAGTAGTTTACTTAAAAGACAGTCTTAGCCTCCACCTAGAAAGCCCATATTAATAAATTTAGTCTACATTAGGTTTCTGTGGCTAGTATTAAAATCACTCAAATTCATGCTTTGTCACCTATAAAGGTCAGAAGCTTGGAAGTGTCATAATGATTAAAGTGGAGGTGTCTGCAGGACTTTCCTGCTTCTGTATATCCAGTGGAGAATACATACCCTTGCTGTATAGACCCTAGACCATGCCTGTATTCTTTGGCTCATGTTATTCCTTCTTCTGTCTTCAGAACACATCAGTGTAATCTTGTCACATCCATGCTTTCTTCCTTTTGGAAGATTGTAAGTTAACATTTGTCTTTCCAGATAATCTGTGTCATTCTTTTCATCTTAAAATTTTTAGTTCAGTCACAAGTATGATGCCCCTCCTACCATTTTATATAACATACACAATGCTCCCTAGTACAGCATGACCTACAAGACCATTGTTCTGTCTGCCAGAGGATCCAAGGGTCTCAATCAGTGAGGTATCAGGGACTCATAAAGCCTACTCAATACATAGCTGAGCCAAAACAAAGCAAGTACATCATCTACAACCAACTCAGTGCTCCTTTTCTTCTGTTAACTTTTTTTGCTTCATGCAGGCATAGAAATAGAAAGCATGCTATGATCTGTG
>LR751937.1:46877-88088 GCA_902729485.2 Mus minutoides
AAAAAAAAAAAAAAAAAAAAAAAAAAAAAAAAAAAAAAAAAAAAAAAAAAAAAAAAAAAAAAAAAAAAAAAAAAAAAAAAAAAAAAAAAAAAAAAAAAAAAAAAAAAAAAAAAAAAAAAAAAAAAACAACAGAACAAACCAAAATCAGAGATGCGACCGTTAGGATGACTCATCAGGTAAAGACACATACAGACCAGCCTGACTATCTAAGTTAGAGTTTCTTGATCCCACCAGCAGAAGAGTAATGACTACTGATAATTGTCTTGTGGCCTCCATGTGTATTCATGGTACAGGCATCTATTCCCTAGACAAAGTCATAAAATGATACAAAAATAAATGTTTTTAAAACTTATATTAAACAACACAATTTCCTGTGGATTTTTACATATGTATATATGTATAGGTTATGCAATGTTTAATTCATGTTAAACACACATTTGTCCAGTCATCCAACATTTATGTAGAATGAAAACATTCAAAAATCTATCCCCTTAAGTTTTAGGACCCATAGTCATGATTTACAATCCTGTGCTGTCTAGTAGCTCACCAGACTTTCAGTCATAAAGCAAAATTCTGCCTGTATGGGACAACGTGGACTGAACTGGAGACCATAAAAACTAGACATAGAAAGACAAGCATCCCATGGCCTCACTCATTTGTGGAAGCTGAACATACTGATTTCTTAGATGCTGACATTATAATGGTAGTTACAGAGCACAGAGAAAGGATGAAGTAAGGTTGACCAATGAGAACTAAGGGCAAATGGGATGTATTTGTCAGTGTGCTCTAGAAAAACAGCTGATAATATATGGAAGAAGATGGCCTAGTTGGCCATCATTGGGAGGAGAGGCCCCTTGGTCATGCAGACTTTATATACCCCAGTACAGGGGAACGCCAGGGCCATTATGTGGGAGGGGGTGGGTAGGGGAGCAGGGCAGGGATGGGGGAGGGTATGGGGAAATTTCTGGATAACACTTGAAATGTAAATGAAGACAATATCTAATAAAGAGAAAAAAAATAAAATAAAAATTTAAACCAAAAAAAAAAGAAAAGAAAAACAGCTGATAGAATGAATATTCTTCTATCTATATCAATATATAGATATACTAGTCAGAGATTTTATATATATATACATATATATATATATATATATATATATATATATGTGTGTGTGTGTGTGTGTGTGTGTGTGTGTGTGTGTGTGTTTGTGTGTATTATGTGTGTGCATATATATTATATATGTGTGTATATAATATATGTGTATATTTGTTATATATGTATATATATATTTTTAAATGTATTTATAAATGGAATTTACTAAAATGCCTAACAGATTCTGGCCTGACTATTCCAACAATAGGTGTTACCTAGGATCCAAATCAGTCCATGAATCTGGATATTTTAGCTGGGCTTCAGCATATGACAGAATCCTGAAGTATGTTCTAATACCAGTAAAGCAACAAACTTGCTAGGGAGAGTGAAAGCAACAGAAAAAGAGAAAGAACTTGTATCCCTATGTTCTTGGCCACCAGAAGGTATGGTGATATGATAAAATAAGGGAAAATCCCCATCCCAACAGCAACTTGGGTTTTAGTTAATTCCTGATGTAGTCATCAAAACAGGATTAAGACTGAAATGAAAAGGAAGTCCACTACTTCTATCATCAGTCTTAAGGTAAAGCTAGAAAAATAATAGAAACATAAAAAAATTAGTCAAAGCACTTAGAACTACACACTCAGAGTTCCAAAGCATGAGTAAGAGTTTCATAGTGGGTATTCTAGAAGACAAGGTGCTTACCCTCAGTGGATTTAAACAGGTGGTATGATTGGTTTTGAAGGAAAAATATTCCTTCCCAGGCTGAAAGAATACAGTGGCTAGAAATTGAAGCCACGGATTTGTGTTATTATCAGTTACTGAGAGATGCAGATAGCTGAGCGTACAAGAGAGCAATGCCCATCCTTGAACTGATTTGCCCCATTTACCACCTCCACTCTTACATCAGAGGCAGAACTATGCTTAAGAGCTCATGGAATAAGTCCCTGGTTACCCCTATATAGGACCAAATTAGACCTAGGGTTTTTTTCACCCCTGGTAAGTAAATATCTGACTAAATGTTTTTAACCCCCTTTGACATTGTACATAGAGTTGAAATGAAATAAGAAAAATGAGACATTTTTAAATGTTGCTCTTTATATCCCCCAGCAAAGACAAGTATTAAGAATAAGACCACAAATAAAGCCAGGAAGTGATTTTCCTGTAGAAGATAGGCCAGTAGTGATCTTGAGGAGGCAAAGGAGAATGGCCAGTCTCAGGTACATTTTATTTAAAATTAACTCTTACTCCATTTTATATTATAGTTGGTTGACATTTACATCCAAATTATATTGGTCTCCTTCGTCAATTGCTTGAAACATTTCCTTGATTTATTTTCTCTGCAGATTTTACTGACTATAGAGTTCTCTCTCACTCAAGCATTGAACCTTCTCCATCTTATTTTTTTTCAATTACATAAAAATCACACATGATTATAATCAGATTCCATCATGATGTGGGCATTTTAAGAGACTATACATAAAGATTATTTTAGCATCAAACACAAGACTCTAAAAATTCCATCTGAAGAAACTGTGCTACCCTATGTGTTGATTTTTACCCATTTTATACCCAACATTGTGTGTCTCTATCATATGTTGTGATTATTTTTTTCATTAGCAAATCTTAGCTAATTCAACCTTCTACTCAATACACAAATGGAACATCATATTTATTTTCTACACACCAATGATTATAAAATGACTTCTATTAGAAAAGCGCAGTATTATATGCTGTAAACAATAGTTTTCACAAGCATTTCTTCTTGGTTGGCATCTAATATTCACCACTACAAACAGTCTGATACTATTTGTTTGCTTGAAGCTCTTTGAAAGTATCAGAAAACTGCAATTCATTTGCTATTTTCAATTTTGCTATTATATTTTGATTTCACAATAATTGCAAAGAAGGAAAAACTATTTTCCCTTATTAAGTGTGGGTAATACATGGAAGGTGAACAAAATATTAAAGTTATATATTTTATTGCCAGCTATTCTGGTTAGTTTCTTGTCAACTTGACACAAGTTAGGGTCACATGGGAAGAATGAACATCAGCTGAGAAAATGGTTCCATCAGATTGGTCTGTGGAGATGTCTGTGCTTTGTTTTCTTAATAATGATTGATGTGGGAGGACCTTGCCTACTGTGACTCGTACCACCCCTGAACAGATAGTCCTAGGTTGTTTGAAAAGAAAGAAAGAAAGAAAGAAAGAAAGAAAGAAAGAAAGAAAGAAAGAAAGAAAGAAAGAGAGAGAGAAAGAAAAAAGGAAAAAAACAAAGAAGAAGCAGCAATCCAGTAAACAGCATTTTTCTATGGCCTCTACTTAACTTCCTCCCACCAGGTTCTCATCTTGCTTCAGTTTCTGTCTTGGTTCTTCTTGATATCCTCTTGATAGATTTTTATTGGGAAATGTAAGCTAAATAAAAATATATATATATACCCCTGCTTACTTTTGTTCATGGTGTTTTTCATAACTCTAGAGAACAAACCAAGATACCAGCTAAGCTGATAAACTGTGAGGTCTTTATCTGAAGGAAATGTTCTCAAATACATTTAGTTAAACTGGAGAGCACCAGAAACCAATACACTTTAAATTTCTTGATAAAAAGTTGGAGAGCCAAGAAATGTCCTCCTGTAAAAGTATAATATGGATCCATTGTCACTGGAGAGATGACAGCTAAAGATAATAAATCTATCACCAACAGAGGCTTCTAAGTGGAGTTTCTGAATTTCCTTATATATTTTGACTTACAGAAACAACTTTTTGTCTGTAACTCCAGCTTACTATCTGTATTTAGATTCATGATAAAGTAGTAGCCTGGAGGACAGTCATAATGCATATTGGGTTTAGGTTGGGATTTCTCAGTGTGAAACTGGAAGAAATTTTCCTTTTATAGCTGGAGAAACATCTATTGCTGTGAAAATTTGTAATTTACAGACATCTGCAATCAGTTTTAATTTTTATTTACCCATTTATATTTTGTTCATTGTGAATGTCAATAGCATAGAAGATCCTTCAACTGCCTAGTTTAGGCTAAAAAGAAAAGCAATGGACACATATATGTTATATAGTCATTTTTAAAAAAATTGTTAAATTATTTTATTTACATTATAAGTTGTCCCCTGGGGAATGCCAGGGCCAAGAAGTGGGAGTGGGTGGGTAGGGGAGCAGGGTGGGGGGAGGGTATAGGGGACTTATGGGATAGCACTTGAAATGTAAATGAAGAAAATATCTAATAAATAAAAAAGAAAAGAAAAAAAAATAAGTTGTCCCCTTCCCCATCCCCCATTCTTCCACCTCTGAGAGGGTGCTCCCCTACCTGCCCACCTACTCCTACACTCCCACCTCATACCTACCAGCTTCCCTCTTTCCTGGGGTATCAAGTTTTCACAGGATTAAGTGCAGCCTCTCCCACTGAGGCCATACAAGTCAGTCCTCTGCTACACATGTGCCTAGGGCCACAAACCAGCTATGCATATCAACCATGCATATTCATTGGGTTCTGGCTCAGTCTCTGGGAGCCCTTAAGGGTCTGGGTTAGTTGACAGTGTTGTTCTACCTATGGGGTTACAGTCCCCTTCAGCTCTTTCAGTCTTGCCTCTAAATCTTACATGCCATACCCACTCCAGTGGTAACTGCATGACAGGCCCAAAAGCTTGGACACAGTTCTGAGGCAAAGAGTTTCATGGAAACTTAGTCTCCTGGAATCTTGGCATCCCATAGCATGAATGCACCAAACTTGTCCATGCATTAGTTGGTGAATGGATCTGGGTGATTTCCTTCAATATTGCTTTATTATAAGTGCCTCTAAGGATTGATTTTGACATACAGCTATGTTAGATTAGCTTCCACCAGTGTTCCAATGACCTAGGAAGTCCTTGAGCTGACCCTGGGCTTGGAATTCAGTAAGAATGTTACCTATTCATCAATATTCAGAATTAACTCTAGTATTGTAAAAGAGACAGTGAAAGAAATCAGGCATTACAATTTACTTGAATAGAGCTAGAAATCTCAGGGCTAGTCTACATAGTAAATACTTAGAACAATAGCCGAGTCACTCCCATACAAGGAATTTACAATGGCCTAGGAAGAAGGAAGGTTGTGATTTTAGGAGTAACTGGAGTATTATTTTTTATGGAGTATTATTATATTATTCATGAAAGGGTTAGTAGTACAGAATTCCCTTGGTGAGTATTTTTCACTAGGCCCAGAGGAATAGCATAATTAGGTATTTACTAAGGGACCCCTGGTGGTGGGTTTAACAATAGACTAGCATTGCATCAGACCTTTCACCTGGCTCCTGTGAATAGCTGACTTTACATAGGGCTGATCTTATCTCAATTGTAAACATTTCCTGGTTCCTGCCAGTCTGTTTGTATGCATTTTTTGTTTTGTGTCAGATAACTTCAATGTACCTTGGATGGCCTTAATGTATCACTTAACTTCCTTGTCTCTTCTGTATATAAGTCTGATGCTCACTTTGAGAAATTACATTCAGATACAACACTCCCTTGTGTTTGCTTCTGTTTGTCACTTTTTGCCTACTCCTTGCCCACCTGTACTGGGACCCTGATTCTGCTGAGGGTTGAGGGGCCAACTGAGTCCAGTCCGCAGCACTTACATACTGGTCTCTGACCTAAATTCAATGGTTGACTGTAAATATCTGCAATTGTCTCAGTCAGTTGCTGGTAGAGCCTCTCTGAGGACAGCCATGCCAGGCTCCTGTCTGCACATACAATATGGCTTCAGAAATAGTGTCAGGATTTAGTGTGAGCATATGGGATGGATTCCAAGTTGGGCCAGTCACTGGGTGGCCTTTCTTTTATTTCTGATCCATTTTTATCCCATGTATGTGCATATGTATGATAGAACAAGATATGAAGTTAAGAGACTCTATGAGGGCAGAGGTCTACTACTTACTTAAGAGAGTCACAGAAAGCTTGGTTATCATGTTAATCCTGATCAGTGGTACCAGATATAGGAAACATGAGCACCCAAAGACACATGCCTACAGCAGTTACTTTTATGCTAATAATGTGTATGTGTCTGGACTCAGTTCCTTTTGAATATTTACTATATAAAAATATATCTATTATAGTACTCAATTCAAGTGATTTACCACTTAATACATTAAATGAATATTCTTAATTTGAATGTTATTCAGTTTCAGATTATATTTGCACTTATCATGTATATTTATTATAGTTTATGGCATTAAATTTTACAAATTATAAAAGGAAAAATAATTAACAATAAGTTTTATATCTACATTTATTTATGTAACATTATACTAAATGCAAGTGGGTACTAGAGCGTTTTCCTACTTGAAAGAGTCTGGCTGTCATTCAAGTTGGGAAAAGTGCTGGACTAGACATTCAATAGCAATGAAGATAATTTTAATTAGATTCTTATCAAAGCTAAATATCCTACTTAAATTAAAAATGTCTAAGAGATCAATAATTCTAAAACAAGGAACATGCTGCAATATTATAATTTCCATGGGAATAATTTTCTCATTAATCCAAAATTTACTAATTTCTTGAAGGAAAAGCAATAAACTGTTGTAGAAACAGCATGAAACCGAGAGGCAGCAAACCTTGGTTCAAACTGAGACTCTGACAAGTCTCAAATTCATCTGAAAATACATTTAACTTCCTAATGGGAAAGTATTGTTAAGATAATCACTCAAAATAATGATATCAAAGCACGTAATAAACTAGCAGGCTAAAGAGATGGGTCAGGAGTTAAGAACATGAACTGCTTTACCAGTAGACCCTCAGCTCCCACTCTGGACTGCTTACAACTGCCTGTAAATTGAGCTCTCTGCTCCCCCCCCTCTCTCTCTCTCTCTCTCTCTCTCTCTCTCTCTATATATATATATATATATATATATATATATATATATATATATCCCCTACTCAGGCTTCCTTGATGCAGAAGTAATTGTGCAGAATACAAATGAAATAATGTTACTTCATCCTTGAGATTATTCTGTTGTTTAACTGTTAATAGCCAGCTAGACCAGTCAGTTAAGAACAAAGATGTAGGCAAGACAATATGAGTAGCACAAGGGAGCCAGCTGCTCCATTCTGAGCTTCTCAAGATCCTATGGGTTTTTCCAAATTATGTCCACTGTGAACTTTTCACCTTCCCTGTCCTGTTGCTGGGTTCACTCTGCCACAGCACTTTTGCAACCACCTTTATTAATCACTTGCCACCTGCTATTCTCAGGAGACCTCTCCATGCACTGTGGTCCTCACCCCCCCCCCCCTTGTTTGGAATCAGGGAGTTCACATGAGAGAAACAATGAATGACTTCAGAACTAATACTCTTGAGTCCAGCTGGTACTATTTAATTAGCTTCTACGAAACTCTGTTTCTTTGACCTCTTATTAGCTTGAAAATAAGTAAATCACCTAGCCACAGTCTCTGACACACTGTAATTATGGGTGAATATTAGAATGATAATGATAGCTACCAGCTTTGGAAATGTTGAGATTGTTAATCTGAAGTTAATCAACCTCAATGATACAGAATATTGTTATTGATCTAATTTTGTACAGGAGGGAAATAATGAGAACTTGATGAAGAGGGAGCAGATTAATGATGGACCAGGAGGTCTGACCAGCCAACCAACTTCATTTTAGTCATGTGATTACTGAAGGTCTACCACACCAGGACATTGATAACACTGACAGTACCCCAGGATAAGTGAAGTGATTCCTGGAGCTGGGGATGTGGCTAAGTGATGGAGTGCTTGCCTGGCATGTAACAGGCCTTGGGTTTGATGCCTGTCTGCATTTGCTTTCTATGTCTGTGATAAAGAATATGAGGTAAAACAAGTAAAGAAAGAATATATTTGGCTTCACTGTCCTGATCATGGTTCACTGTGGGAAGATGGGGCAGGAACTTAAGCATAGGTCATGGAAGAATACTGATATGTTCAGCACTGTAGGCTAAAATGTTTGTATTTCTCAAGTTACCTGATTCTCAGTGTTGGGAGATTATCACAATAGTATATAAATACATGAAGTAGACAGTGTGAAATGAGATTTCCTCTCTGTGGCAACCTGTGTACAAAGGGCATAACCAGCTGTTACAATGTAATCACATTGCACATCTTCAAATGATGAGGCTGAATGACCCTCTTTATCTGTTTGGAAAATGTACTTATTAGGGATAATCACCAAGAAGAGGCACAAATAAAATAACAATTCTAAATATTTCCTTAATCTAAAAGAACTCCAAAAACACCCAGCCGTGAGACTAATTCTAAAGTGAGTTGAAAAGTGCAAATAAAATGGCCAAGGTAGACATTTGTCAGCTAATTTGGCAATGGAACTAGCCCAGTTAAGAAGCCTTGGGAGAGCTGTGCGGCATGCCATCCCTGACACACAGGAAGATTTTCTTTTCTTTTTTTTTCTTTCTTTTTCTTTTTCAGATATTTTCTTTATTTACATTTCAAATGCTATCCTGAAAGTTCCATCTACCCTCCCCCCGCCCTGCTCCCCTACCCACCCACTCCCACTTCTTGGCCCTGGCATTCCCCTGTACTGGGGCATATAAAGTTTGCAAGAACAAGGGTCCTCTCTTCCCAATGATGGCCAACTAGGCTATCTTCTGCTACATATGCAACTAGAGACATGAGCTCTGGGGGTACTGGTTATTTCATATTGTTGTTCCACCTATAGGGTTGCAGATCCCTTCAGCTCCTTGGGTACTTTCTCTAGCTCCTCCATTGGGGGCCCTGTGTTCCATCCTATAGATGACTGTAAGCATCCACTTCTATATTTGCCAGGCACTGGCATAGCCTCACTCGAGACAGCTATATCAGGGTCCTTTCAGCAAAATCTTGCTGGCATATGCAATAGTGCCTGGGTTTGGTGGCTGATTATGGCGGTTTCACTTAGAGACTTCCTTCATTATGATGAGTAAGTTCACATCACCAATCCCTTCTGAATAGTTCATCCAGTCCTGTGATGTTTTCTATCTTCTACAGTTCTATCATTTTGCCCCTTTAAAGTTCTATAGCCCATTCTACTAAAGCAGTGGGAGTTACCACTTTGCAAGCCTTGTCTTTAGAGCATGCTTACTAGAATGGCTGTCATCATAATGGACTCTTCTTACCTCCTGTTATCACTAAGCAGCAGTAACCCTGCTCATTCCCAGGGTCAGCAACAGCACATACTGTTGTAGTTCATGACAGGTCACATTATGAATGGATAGCTGAATACTAACTTTAAATCTAGCTGTAAGAAAGTGAAGAAAATTCACCTTAATTTTGTATGATGCTTTAGAACACAAGTTTAATGCATCTGTCCTTGTATTTACATAGACAGGACAGAGGGCAAAACACAAAAATCAAAGCTCTATTGCAGCTTGTCATTATCATCATTGCCATCATCACCATCATCATCACTGCCACCACCCTGCCACCACCACCACCACCATTGTCATCGTCATCATCATATTTTTATATTCTCTATACAAACTCCTGGGGGATTTTTGTACTTCACAGTTTAGGAGTAAAGAATTAACTGGATATTTCTGAAAAGTTGATATGTTATTCTTCCCTGTGATTTTTCTAATACAGCATAGCTCCTAAAGTCTCAGAAATGGCATAAATAAATCAATCAGAGTTTAGTAACATCCTCACAACTTAGCATAGAAGCCAATAACATAAAACACTTACTTTGAATATCTTTTTAAAAAGACTTTCTTCCACATCCTGAGCATAGTTTCTCCTCACTGCTCTCCCATTTCTTCTCTCTATGCCCCATCCACTCTGTTTCTCTTCTGAAAAGGGCAGGCCTCCATAAATAGATATCAACCAGCCATGGCATATTAAGATGCAGTAAAACTAGCCATGTCATTTTCTATTAAGTCTAGACAATGCAACCCAATAGGAGGAAAGGATCCCCCAAACAAGGCAGTGAAGTTCAACAACAGCTCCTTTTCCCACTGTTAGGAGTCTCACAAAAGAACAAACAATACAATTATGACGTATGTGCAGAAGACCTAGCTTATTGTTTATCAACAGTTTCAGTGTAAGTACCTACTTGCCTTGTTCATTCTAAAAAAAAAGAAAGAGGAGGAGGAGAAGGAAGAGGGGGAGGGCAAGAAAGCAAATGTTAACTTATACAGAGGAAGAACCATGATCACAGTTACAGCTTCCTCAATTTTAGCAATTAAACTTTTCTCAAATTTAAGGGTATGTATTTTAAGGCTGAACATTCAAGTAAGTTAAAACTGCATGTTTCATATCAGAATATATCTTTTTTCCTTAATGATAGATAGATAGATAGATAGATAGATAGATAGATAGATAGATAGATAGATAGATAGAACACATACATATAAAACATACATATATATGATATTGGTACTTTTTGAGATGCCAAATAAGAGAGCTAATGGCACAAGAGAGGTAACATTAAAAACGGAAGTAACATTAAATTTACAAAACAACATGTAAAAAGATGGGTTGAGTTTCAGGGTAAATGTTATGTTTGGGGCCTGTTTATTTATTTATTTATTTATTTATTTTTAATACAGTACTTGGAATAATTTATTCTTTCATGCATACAATGTGTTTTGATATTATTTACTATAACTACTCTCCTTAACTCCTCTCAGAACCCCTACCTGCCCCACTCAAAACTTGTGTCCTCCATTTAAATTACTTATGTGTTTATTATTTTTAATATGTATGAGTATTGTACTGGAATGCATATCTGTGCACCACATTCATGCAATGTTCTCATAGAGCAAAAGAAGATGTGCATACTCTAGAACTAGAGTTACAGATTGTTGTGATGCTAGGAATTGAGCCCAGGTCCCCAGAAAGTATGGCTAGTGCTCTTAACTACTGAGCCATCTCCCTATACTTGTTTCCCCCCAACATACATACACACATACACATACTGCCTTGAAACTTTGCTACTCATATGCTCATGGGCATATATAAACAACATGATTTAAGTGTGCTACCCAGGGCAACAATCTCAATGGCCCTTAAACCATATAGAGAGTGTGTGGTACAGATATCATCTTTGCCATTGTCTACTCTATAGTATCTTTATTCTCTGTGCTTTAACCAGTCATAAGGTTCTGCATTATTTCTGTCTACTGCACAAAGACTCCTCTCTGAGAGGGTCTGAGAGCTGCGCTGATATGTATAAGAATAAAAGTAGAAGGTACAAATGAATTAGGACATTTAGCAATACAGTAGCAATAAATTCTCCATTGTGCCTCTTAGGCTGAGCCGTAGGTCCTTGGCCACATTTATACTATCAGGCATGAATCTTCTATGTAGAATAGGCCTTAAACCAATTAGAAAGCAGCTAATTATTTCCATAACATTTATACTATCTTGCCGTGCTGGTCACCTTTGTAGTTCACAAGCTGGGTAATTGTGTTGAGTTCGATCTCCCAGCCTCCTGCTTAGCACCTATTGATGCTATGAAGGCTCACCATCACAGAAGAAGCTTCAGTCAGTAACAACTTTATTTTGCCAAATCCTATGATCAAAGTATCTGGTACCTTTAGCAATAACATTTTACCATCAGCTTCTACTGGGTAAAACCGAGAACAATGGCTTGCATTGGCTTTCTTAAGGAAGGCGTCTCTAAGATACCCTGTCTGATGACTCAGGTGAGATGTCTTATACATGACACTGTGGTTTCAATTTGGTAATATTTGGCTTCTGGGAAAAGCATTTTCTCCCTATATGGGAGCAAAAAAAAGTGAAAAGTAGGAATTTTGAGAAAGAGGAGATGACTTAGAATGTTTTCAGTCCCCTGTGAATAAAATGAAACTAAGTGTAGACGATTGAGCATTTAAAAAGGAAATCCTAAGTCTGTGGCCTCAGACATACCTGGGTGCAGGAGTAATATGTGTCAAAATCCCCTGTTGCCACACCATCCTCTTTGTTTGCCCTTCACTCCAATTCTGTCTTGTTAGCTGTTCCTCCCACATTGGACAGAGAAGAAGGCTGAAAGTTTAGATCACGGGACAACCCTGTTAACAGAGATGAGTAAGAAAAAGACTCTGAAAGAAGACTAACAACTGTCTGTTTTTACGTTGTTAGGCTTCCTGGGTACCTGAGCTAAGAGTTGAGTTCAGAATACTCCTCAGCTCACAGTGGCATTAGAACTATGCAAAGTGAGTAAGATGATCTCAGACACACACCCCCCAAAAGGCAGAATCAAGAGACTGAGAAGCATCCTAGAGAGGAAACAAAACAGCATGTACTTAATTTCATAAGTGAAGCTTCTGTCCATACCTTCTGATAGTGGATACTAATATCAAGCTACTACTAGTATAAAATGTCTGATTTAATAGCCATTCAGTGTTAGTGGCCACTTCCTTTTGTCCAGTGAAAACAGGTTTCTATGGGAAGCTTACCGTATAGCACCTTGGGACATGGTGTAATTTTAAGTCAGTCATCATTAAACGCAGGTCTTGCTCCACCTTTGCTCTCTTGGTGGACCTGGAAACAACTTATTGCTGTGCCCTCATCTGTAAAACAAGGATAATATTTTTCTTTATCTTTATGTATGAAATTGAATTTTCATACCTATATAAAGCATGATCTTAGCATATAACTGCTCAATAATTGCTGAATATTTTAATTGCCAATTGTTCCTACAAACCAACATCACTTGAAACACAGGTATCTCTGTGAAACACAGGTATCTCTGTGAAACACAGGTATATCTGTGAAACACAGGTATCTCTTCGCATCCTCTTAGCAAGACAACAGTAGGTGCTAAAATATTCATCTTGTAAAGAAGACTAAGATATAGAGACATAACTTCACATTGCTAGTACATGGCAGACACAAGATTTAAACAAGAATCTCTGATTTATACTTTTAAATTTTACCACACTTCACCCGTGTTTCCTATCAAGATAGAGACAGAATCTTGATGTTTATTGATGTGAAATATTTTTTCTAACTGGAAAATCTGAATTCAAGTCACAATGTAAATAAATATGTGGTTAGCTCAAATGTATGCAGTAGATGATATGGTAACCTTTGTGCATTTGATTTATGGGTTCCTGGAATATATCTAATCTTACTTTTTATATTGCTCTGTGTTTGGGGACCATTATAATCCTGGGTAGCTCTTTGTCTTTATAATTTTTAGTGCATTTGTTTATTTAATATGTATGGTTGTCTTAGTTTGTGTTTCTATTGCTGTGAAAAGACACCATGACCATGAAAACTCTTATAAAGGAAAACATCTAATTGCAGCTGGATTACAGTTGCAAGGGTTTAGTCCATCTTCATCATCATGACAGGAAGCATGGTAACTGATAGGTAGACATGGAGCTGGAGAAGGAGATGAGAGTTTTACATTTAGATTTGCAGGTAGCAGAAAAAGACTGAGGCATACTTCATCCAACAAATTCACAATTACTCCAACAAGGCCAGATAATAGCACCTCTCCCTGTGGGTCTATGGAGCCACTTTCACCAGACTACCACAAAGGTATACTGCAATTGTATATATGTATCACACAGTTGCAGGAGCCCACATAGAAGTCAGAGGAGAGCATCAGCTACCTTGCAACTGGATTTACTGGTAGCTATGAGCTCACATTTGGATGTTGGTATCTGAAACACAGTCTGCTACAAGAGCACTCTCAATATCTAAACTATCTATCCGCCCTCTACAGACAATTAGGACTATAAAATATTAGACCCAGATCATCCATGTCCACCCAAGCAGACTTGAGAGAAAATCTTTATAAAGATGGTTTCCAGTCTTGCATGAGGCAACTCACACACATGTAGTCATTGATATCTTGTCTGCCTTGCTGATTTATATTGGTTAGAAGCAGTCACTTCTTTTGATGATATTTTTCAAGATGCTTTTGTTCCTCACAATATAACATCTGTGAACCCAATTGATTGGTTTATAACTTAATCATTGCATTGACTGATGGTTAGAAAGTGGAATAGCTGGCCTCCCTACCCTCCCTCTGGCTCTGAGTCATTCTGTGTTTCTACTGTAAATGTAGGTGACATTTTTTTCTAACTTTTATTAGATATTTTCTTCATTTACATTTCAAGTGTTATCCAGCAAGTTCCCTATACCCTCCCCCATCCCGGCCCTGCTCCCCTACCCACCTGCTCCCACATCTTGGCCCTGGAGTTCCCCTGTACTGGGGCATATAAAGTCTGCATGACCAGGGAGCCTCTCTGAAAAATTCCATTTCTAAACACAGAAATTACCTTTAATGGTGAAATAACCATATTAAATACAAACAATCAGAATTCCTAAATTAACTATAATATAGTTTTCAGTTTTCAGAATAAAGCATAACCTGACTATATAATGGCTACTAAAAATATATATATATTTTTCTCTTTATTAGATATTTTCTTCATTTACATTTCAAATGTTATCCAGAAATTTCCCCTTACCCTCCCGCATCCCCGCCCTGCTCCCCTACCCACCCCCTCCCACGTAATGGCCCTGGCGTTCNACCTATAGGGTTGAAGACCCCTTCAGCTCCTTGGGTACTTTCTCTAGCTCCTTCCTTGGGAGTCCTGTGTTCCAACTAATAGCTGACTGTGAGCAACCACTTTCGTGTTTGCCAGGCACTGGTATAGCCTCCCATGAGACAGCTATATCAGGTCCTGTAGGTGACATTTTATAAATATTTGTCAATTACTCTGAAGATGAAGCAAGGGATATAAATAATGCTGCATAGAACTTAGTATACATTCAAGTTACCCTGACAGGTTGGAGCAAAGGGATCAACTCCAACAAGATGAAAAGCAATAAGGATAGATAAAAGATCTGCATTTATATTCAAAAACTCAATTATGTATGGCCAGCATTTCTTTCTGAAGCTACCATAGGAATATAAAATGGTGCAACCATGGTGTACCAACCTTTGAAATAAAATAGGAAATGTGCATGATACTGTAGCATTGGAATGTAGACCTCTCAAGGCAGATACAGGGCAACAGCTGAGATTTCTGCAGTAAGTTAGTTTTGGAATGAATTATTAACAGTAGCTAGATGAAAATAGAAATAAAATCTAAATATTCTTAATGAAGACTTAGAAGTTTGGGGTTGTGGACTTGACTGCACGGAAAATTTATCACTGAGGGTTTTCATATGAGGACATTATAATACTTGAAAGAAAATGTTAAAAACTTTTTTCACATATTTGTTTGTTTGTTTATTTATTTATTTATTTGAGAAAGGGTCTCACTAGGTAGCTGTGGGTGTTTGGAAAATTACTATGAAGACAAGATTGTCCTCAAACTGAGAGATCTGCCTGCCTCTGCCCACCAAGTACTGGAATTAGATGTGTAAATGTGTGCGACCCCATGTCCTGCCTACTCAAGATTTTTAATCTAAAACCTTTAACAATCAAGGAAGCAGGAAAATGGACAGAGTAAGTGAGACAGGGAGGAGGGAGAGACAGGAGGAGAGGTGGGATGAAATGGAGAGAGGAAAGAAATACAGACAATAGAAAGATCATTGAAAAGGAATAGGGAAGTATAGAAGGAGTGGGGAAGAAGGGGGAGTAGAGCTGTGGGGGAAGGGAAAGTGGAAGAGGCAAGTAAATGAGTGGGTTAGAGGATATAGAAAAGAAGGAAAATGAAGGGACAAGAGAGAAGGAAAGAGGCAGGGATTTGTCAGCAGCATGGACTTAGAATTTCCACGAGTGGGTAGCTTTAGACATTCTAGTTGATTTAGTAGTCACAACAGTAACATTTTATTCTAATTTTATTATTAACTTACAAAGGTCAACCCCAGATGCTGCATTTACTATGTTTTCTATTACTTGATCATTTGCCATTAGAAGCTAGCGTTGCATACTCATTTGAGGTTTGCATTGGTATAGGACGCACACCTCACTTCACAGTCCTACCTGAGCTATGCAAAGTGGGGAAGGTTCTCCCATCCTTAACTTCCTGGCAGAGATGTAGTTAACTGCACATCACTCCTTATACCCAGCAACCACAAACTGTGCTTAGAAACAACTCATCTGTAAATTATAGGGACCCTTTCTTAATATATATTATAAAGGCCAGAAAACTTAAGTAAAAGTGAACAAGAGGTGCCTACACTTATCATATTTTAGAGAAGAGAATGGGGTGTCAGCAAAATTTTCCTGTTATATAATAGAATATATATGTATATATATATATATATATGTATAGTTATATATATATATATATATATATATATATAATATATATATATATATATATATATATATATATACTAGAGATTAGGGATCTTCCTAAGTGATGTAACTGTTCTACTACTTAACAAAATTGCCAGCTGTAGAGCCCTAAGCTTTAAATAAAGTTACTGTCAGCCACGGATGAATCACTAATACAATAAAAGCTTTAATAGTACTTCTCTATTTCTCTGTGTAAAATATTCAAACTTCTACCAAATTTCCTCTTATTTCTTGGATATATTAAGATATACCTTATGAGTCATTGATTTCAAGAATTGTAGTGGGTTATTTAGATAATTTCTAAATAATCAAATGAGAGTATAAAGATTACTATACAGGCCTTGAAACCATAGTAATAGGATGAAAACGTCTTTGAGTTTGAAGGAGACATCCATTCTTATGTCAGGTGGACTTTGATGCAGGAGCTTGAGTGCCAGCCACTGATGCTCACATCATACTTTCACTGAGTCTGTGCTTTGGGTTTTGTTTTGTGGATTTAATGAATGAATACTATTTTCAATGAGTAGATAGTTTAGAAGGGCAGTCGTTTGTTTGTTTGTTTGTTTTGGGTTTTTTCTTTGTTTTGTTTATTTTCTTTACTTACATTTCAAATGTTTTCCCCTTTCCAGGTTTCCCCTTTAGAAACTCCCATCTCATCACCCCTCCCCTGCCTCTATGAAGGTGTTACCCAACCCACCCATTCACTCCCATCTTCCCACCCTATCAATCCCCAACACTGGAACATTGAACACACTCAGGCCCATTTGCCTCTCCTCTCACTGATGCCAACAAGGCCATTCTCTGCCATATATGTGGCTGGAGCCATGAGCCCCTCCATGTGTACTCTTTGGTTGGTAGTCCAGTCCCCAGGAGCTTCAAGGGGTCTGGCCTGTTAACACTGTTGCTCCCTCCATGGGGCTGCAAACCCCTTAGATCTTTCAGTCCCATCTCTAACTCCCCCATCCAGGATCTGCGCTCAGTCCAATGGTTGGCTGAAAGCATCTGTCTCTGTATTTGTCAGGCTCTGGCAGAGCAGCTCAGGAAACAGCTATATTAGGCTCTCACCAGCAAGTTCTTCCTGGCATCCACAATAGCATCTGGGTTTGGTGACTGTGTATGAGATGGCTAATATGTACTTATCAGTGAGTGCACACCATGTGTGTCCTTTTGTGACTGTGTTACCTCACTCGGGATATCATTTACCTGCGAATTTTATGAATTCATTGTTTTTAATAGCTTAGTAGTACTCCATTGTGTAAATGCACCACATTTTCTGTATCCATTCCTCTGTTGAGGGGCATCTGGGTTCTTTCCAGCTTCTGGCTGTTATAAATATGGATGCTATGAACATAGTGGAGCATGTGTCCTTGTTACATGTTGGAGCATCTTCTGGGTGTGGTAGACCTGGGTCCTCAGGTAGTACTGGGTCCTCAGGTAGTACTTTGTCCAGTTTTCTGAGGAACTGACTGATTTCCAGAGTGGTTGTACCAGCTTGCAATCCCACCAGCAATGGAGGAGTGTTCCTCTTTCTCCATATCCTCACCAGCATCTGCTGTCACCTGAGTTTTTGATCTTAGCCATTCTGACTGGTATGAGATAGAATCTCAGGGTTGTTTTGATTTGTATTTCCCTGATGACTAAGGATGTTGAACATTTCTTTAGGTTCTTCTAGGCTATTTAAGTTTCCTCAGTTGAGAATTCTGTTTAGCTCTGTTCCCATTTTTAATAGGGTTAGTTGGTTCTCTGGAGTCTAAGTTCTTGAAGGGTGTTTTATTATAGATTCATAAGTGATAGCTCAAAAACAATAAAGGGATAACTCCTGTGTAGCTGGAATGAGTGTCCCAAAAGGTGATCTCACAAAACATATTCTGGAGGAGGGCAGAACCTAGGTTGAGCTCTCAGATTTGTACATGTCCTCCAATATAGATTCTTGGAAGACATGGTTCTGTAGGTGGAAGAGAGATAATGAGAAAACAGATTCCTTTCTGGTACTTGTGACCTTATTCCAGGGTGGAACCCAGGACCTTTTGTTCTACTACCCAATAGCAAGAGTCTTCTGATGTCCCTAATTCAAACTCCCTGATGGATTTTTTTTTTTATCAGTGTTAGTAGGAAAAGAGATCTAGCTTTAGGAAGCCCACTATAAAAAGCCTTTGTGATTCCATCTGACAGGCCAGTCCCACAGAAATTTATCTGAATATTGCTATTAAGCCCTCTTCAAGAGGTACCATTTATGCAACCAATACCATGGGAAGCTGACAATTATAAATATTTCTTCTGTAACTGAGATGCATTTATGACTTTTACAGCCCCCTCCAAACAATCTGTCAGAAACTAGAAATGAAAATGAAAGGCAATCAGACTATCTTGTGAGGAATACAAGTTCAATATTCTATCTAGATGTTGTTAAAGGATGGCTCCATCCATGTCTTTTCCCTCTTCTATGCACCTGTTAGCACAGATAAGAGCTACTCAAAGTTAGTTGGGTCCCTATATTTAGCAACAGGCCAACTTGCTATCGGTTAGTGTCTAATTTGAAATCATTTGAATTTAAACATCTAAATCAGAAAAGATGACTCTGGGCACTACCCTTCTCGTCCTTAGCACTCTTAATCAGCCTCGTGCAGTTTCTATGTATAGCAGGTGCAGATTTTACTCTTTGAATCCCTAGCCTCTAAAATAAAGTACTTTTTTGTTCCTTTTACCAGAAAATATTATAAATAACACCCAATAATAGCATAGACAAAATTCCCTTCTTTCTAACCCTTCCATTATTATTTTTAGAAATATCTGAAGAGAAATGCCATCTAGGATCAGAAAGGATAGATGTGTGATAACATTCCTGCCTCTCTTTTGCTCTAGACCATGCCCCTCTTGCTATCATTACAAGAGATAATGATGAAAGAGAAACCCATATAGGGTTGCAACACATCAGTTCATAAAGATATTATTTTCAAATATTTGCTTAGCATGTATGAGGCATTGGGCTTTATCTCAATATCTTCTCACATAACACAGTTCTGCTATTTTAAGAAGACAGGTCCAGGAAGATGGTTCAGCAGGTAATGGTGGTTGCTACTAACCCTGATGATTTGAGTTTGATCCCTGGAACTAACACTGTGGAGAAAGAGATCTGAGTCCTTTAGGTTATCCTCTGACATCCACTTGCATATTATGACTCATGCACACTTATGTATACACACTCATTTGTAAACAATATATACATATAATTTTAAAATAAAATAGACTGATATTAAAAAGTTTTATTAATTGCCTGAATTTCTTAAGCAGAGAAAACTGACAGTCTGAGCAAAACAAATCCTATAATCACACAGTTTTCTTTCTTACTAAGAGTGTATAAGCATATACATCTTATTTCTGATTTCCATGTGCACTTTTAAAATACATTTGAATCTTGCAATTGCTTTGCAAATCTGTTTCTTCAAAGCATGTCATGAAAAACAATTACCAGCTCACTATTGCCCCAAACTAATGAATTCATGTGGCAAATCACAACTTGTTTGCCTAAAGGTCAAGGTCACTAACTATCCATTAACTCTGAAAACTGTTAAAGGAAATATGAAAAGGAAGCAGTTTACTGAGTTCTCTCAAGATCAATTCATGCCAGTTACATGAAATACATTGAATCTATATATTTATTGCATTTTGATGTGAGAAATAGTGCAAGTAAAAGCATTTGGAACTGAAAAACTGTAACCACCCAAAACTGACCTCATTGTCATGAGAATCCATTGTTTCAACTTCTATCTACAGACTTGTCCTTAATTGAATCTATTTGATCTGTTCATGAGACATTTCAAACTACACAAGATAATCTTTGAGTTTTATACATTTTTAATATTCAAGAGTAGTGCTGCTACATATTAAAAACATCAACAGAAACACAAATCTCACTCAGATGTCAGGTGTAGATTAGAGATGGATACAGCCAAGGAGAACAAGTTGGTAAGACATATGTTGAGTACTAAATAAAATGGGACTTCAAGATTATGCCTGAGGTTTTTGAAGCAAAGCTAATGAAGCCAATTTTCACTTTAAAAGGCATAATTTAGATTGTTAGATAAGCAGCTAGAAGCTTTCATCAGGTTTTTCTACTGAGGAAGACTTGCAGCTCTATAAATTATTTATGTTCCCCAAATAGGCTGTGTGGGTAAAGGTAAGTTAGCCAAATTAACAAATTAAAGAATAGATAGCATTCTCCTGCCTGGAACACTATTGACAGGAAATGTTAATCTGTTATCTCCTCTATCCTTGCCACATTCCTTTGGAACAAAGGTCTCCCTTAATGATAGGATGACTAGGTAAATAAAATGCATAATCAACAGTGATGCTTTGATAATTTCTTCAGAATGGGAGCATATGCCCTATTGTTTCAGATGCCAAAGGAGGATTTGTTAGTAAAAAATCACCTTTTATCATAAAAACAGTGTGGATGCTTTAACAATTCTTGCTTAAAGTGATCACTGCTTTAGTCTATGTACAGGAAGCAGTGATCGCTTTTACATATTTTCTTTTGCCCCAATCGGTATGAATTTCTTTCCAATGGCCACTGCTGCTCCTGTGGGCCTTTGTGAAGAACAGACGGTGGCGATGCAGAGGAGTGCTTTATTTCAGGCAAGCTTGCATGATCCTCAGAGGTTGATAGTCATGCCTTTGTGCTGCTCTATTTAATGCTAGAGACCAGCACTGTATGCAGCGCAGCCAAGTTCCTGATCTCTTCAATTTGGCATTAGATTTTCAAAATTATATGCAACAGGTTTCTATGAGATTAGGATCGACCAATAGCGACCAGCTCATAAATCAGACAGAGGGTTAGAACAGCCACGAGCCATTAAGTTCTCAGGACTCGGCAGTTGTGGTGCATGTTTAGGCATTCATCGTGTTTGTCTCAGGATTTAGAGCATCCACACTGCTAGCTGCTCTGTGTGCAACAGGACAGTTTTTCAATGGGCCAGCCCAGGATGGGAAGTAAGAGAAGCCACTGTATTCAGTAGAGCAGTCATTTTATTGTTCTTCATAAATTTCCATAGGACTTAGCAGTAGCCATTTACAAAAAGAAATTTATATCTGTTGGGAGTAAAAGGAAGTATATAAAAGTGATCATTTCTTACTGTAAATAAACTAATGCTTTTATGATGAAAGGTGATTTTTACTAACAATTATAATAGATAATAATGTCATTTGTAATATGTATCTTAAGGAGAAAGCATTCGCTGTTGGTGAATTAGATACAAATGAAGAGAAGGAAGCACTCTATTTAGCACTGTAGAAAATGTAGGATTAACTACCCTTGCAGCTCCTCCTAAAAGTCATGATTTTATCAGATCAGGTTCTTTTTACTTAAATTAACACAAATGTCAAAACTTACTTAAAAGTGAATCATATCCAAGTGCCATTAAGAATGTAATGTTCCATTTAAGAATTTCGGCTTAACTCTAGTCTTCTTTAAGATTATATTAAAATATTATGCAGCTGAAATAGTGAGTTCCTTGATTTCCTTAATCATTTTCTACAATTTGGAATTTATCAGCTATCTATTATCTTGGGAGCTCCAGCCCCAGCACTGTGGGAATTATGTGGCATATATTGGGTATGATGGTACATATCTATGCTCCCAGAATGTGGAAGGAAGAGGCAGGTAGATCTGTAATTCAAGGTCATCCTCTGCTAAATATTGAGTTTGGATACAGTCTAAGCTACAGAAAACTTTTCTCAACAAATAAACAAACCAAATATCCCATATTGGGGTAGGTGCAGAAGTCCTGCTGGATGATAAGCATGGCTGAGTGAGATCCTGGGTGCTGCAGCCTTCCTCCAAGAATTCTGGAGAACAGAGCCATGCTTTACAAAGTTAAGTGATTTGATGGGGTCATCTATTCAAAGTTAATAAAAGCAGGAAGCAATTTAAATGCCCTAAGGGAAGAACAGGTCCATATATCAACAAAACAACAATTTAGACAAAGTAGCTACTGTCAATAAATCTAAAAGCAATATTCAGAGTAATGAGAAGCAATTACTGGAATGAGCAGTAGCAGATCCACTCTCCAAACTCTACTTTGCCATTTGCCATTAACAGGCATTTTGGTCTTGAAAGAAAAGCACTCAATTCAACTTAAAAATGAGAGTATCCTTCTGGCCACTGCCACTGAATCACAAATATCCAAGTGGCATGACTCATGAGTTCCAGAATGCCTTTCTTGATATTTTGTGGTGAGGAATGGGGGCCATGCAGTAGCATCAAGTGACTGACAAACTGACAGCAAGACCCCATTGCTGAACACAACACCTACACAACTTATTTAACATGGATAGGGCAATCTGGAGCCTACATAGATTGTTCAACCCTAAGTACAAGCATCTTTGGCACAGGGAGGTACTCGGAATGCTACCAACAGAGAAACACAAACACCAAGCTAGCTAGTCACAAACACTTTGATAGGTAATGGTGATCTGATAGATATGCTATGGAATGGTAGCACAGAGCTTGCAGGAATTATCAGTCGTCTCATTTGACTTTGAGGCCTATTCCAAGAGAGGCAGCCCATACCTAACCCTGCTTGGTTCACCAAAAATTCGATAGCCCAAGGATTTAGGATAAAGGCAAATACTACTGTTCTAAAAACAAAACAAACAAACAAACAAACAAAAATAAAATCACCCCTAATGGCATTTTGTTATACTCACAGATCAATGCTTTGCTCAGCCAACATCAGAGAACCTTTTCCTATAGCATATCGGAACAAATACAGAGAGGATAGACCTGGAAATTTTAGTCCTAATTGGGACTAATTCCCTCCTCTCGGGGCTCAGGCAACCAGTGTGGAGGAAGAGGCAGAAAACGTGTAAGATCCAGAAGGGATGGAGGCCACCAAGAACACAAAGCTGCTCAAATGAACAAAGCCTAAGGCAGCCCGCACTCAGCTCTGCAAAAAGGTCCTCTGGTATATATTATGGCTTCCGATTTAGTGTTGTTGTTTTTTGTTGTTGTTGTTGTTGTTGTTTGTTTTTGGTTTTTGGATTTTGGTTTTACGAGACAGGGTTTCTCTGTGTAGCTTTGGCTGTCCTGAAACTCACTTTGTAGACCAGTCTGGCCTCGAATTCAGAAATCCTCCTGCCTCTGCCTCCCGAGTGCTGGGATTAAAGGCATGCGCCACCACGCCCGGTGGCCCGATTTAGTGTTTTATGGAATGCCTGAAAGTAAAAACAAGTGGGTCTCTGGTTCTTGGGCTTTTTCTTGGACTCTCTTCATTCTGTTGGTTTGTCTTTCCCAACTCTAAACTGACAGTTTGGGGATTATCTTATTGTATTATGTTTTGTTATATTTAATCATTATCATCTCTAAAGAAGCCTGTCTTTTTCTAATGAGAAACAGAAAGAGATTAGACTCATATGGTTTGTCTTTTCCAACTCAGAAGTGATAGTTTTTGTTTTATCTTATATTTTATCTTATTTTTTATTATCCCTTAGAAGGTTATCTTTCTATCAAAAGACAGAAAGGGAGTGGATTTCTATGAAAAATGAGGTATGTTTGTGGAGAGAGGGTGTCAGGGACTGGAAGGAGTAGAGGAAGGGAAAACAGCAATCAGAAAAAAAAATCCCTTTTCAATGAAAGGGGCAGGGGCACCCCAATGGAGGAGTTAGGGGAAGGACCGTAGGAGCTGAAGGGGTTTGCAACCTCATAGGAAGAACAACAATATCAACCAACCAGATCCCCCAGAATACTCAAGGACTAACCAAAGAGTACACATGAAGGGACCCATGTCTCCAGCTGCATATGTACCAGAGAATTGCTTTATCTGGGGTCAGTGGGAGGAGAGGCCCTTAGTTCTGTGAAGGCTTGATGTCCCAGCATAAGGGAATGCTAGGACAGTGGGGCAGGAGTGGGTGGGTGGGGAAGCACCCTCGTGGAGGCAGGGAAAGTGGGTCAGATGGGGATTTTTGGAGATGAAACCAGGAAGGGGGATACCATTTGAAATGTAAATAAACAAAAAATCAATAAACAATTTTTAAAAATGCAAAAAGAGATCAATTTATACGGAGATATCCTTCACAAAGAAGAAAGTATGGGAATCTAAGGATGCAAGAACATGATAGACCCAGGTAGCTCTGTGAAATATGCTAACACTGGTAAAATGTGCTATAGCAGAGACTTTAGGAGTTCAGCGCAGACCCTGTCTACTAAAGCTCTAATCTGGTAGTTCTGTAAGGAGTGCAGGAGTTGGGAAAGGAGACAGAGTTTTAAGAGGAAGATCTTAAACATCGAAACACTAGCATTAACAGTCTTTAAACTGCTTGTCAGTGCTGCTGGAGCCACTGTGGAAATGAGTGCACACGTATCTCAAACAAATCAAAACTAACTAAAAATGGAACTACCTTATGGTCCACTGTACCACTCTTGTTTATATACCTAAGTGGATCTATATGTTATCTCTGAGATTCCTGTGCATTGGTAGTTATTGCCTCTCTATTCATAACATCAAAGGAATAGAATTAGTCTAGATGCCCATTAACAAATTAATGTGTAATGAAAATGTGGTATATATAAACAATAGAATTTTATTTAGCCATAAGGAAAGACACAGTCAAGAAATTTGTAAGAAAGGAGATGGAACTAAAAAAAAAATGTTATGTGATATAACCAAGATCCAGAAAAACAAACCAACTATGTATTGTTCAATAACACCCTAGCTTCTGGTGTTGTTGTTGTTGGTGGTGGTGGTGGTAGATTTTTTTTTCTTTTGTATATGTACATCAGTATAAGAGTGGGTGTGGTTAAAAACTGGAAAATCAGTATTGGGAGGAGGCTTACATGTGTGGTGGGGAAGGTAATAGAACACACATCATGAGTAGGTGGAATTACAAAATTAGTGGTAGATGTACCAGACAGGTAAAAAGATGAAGACAAAAAACAGAGTATGAACTAAAAGATGGTAGGTATAAACCAATGATATGTATTGTCAAAAATGTCATGGCTAGGCCTCGTATTTTGCTTGCTAATAATACAGTTAAATTATATTACATTTTGAAGAGCATGAACCAAAAGGGCAACTTAGAGCCTTAAAATGCACCGAACACAATAAACATAGTTACTTGTCCTTCTGTCCCAAAGGGAGCAAGAGCTCAAAGGTGATCTTGTGCAACTAAATTCAAGTAACTACTTCTTACCTCAATTCCCTCTCCTAAGTCTTGGATCATATAAAACAGCTTTTAACTGACAATGAAGTTCACTCAGACAGTAAGGGAATACAGTTCATTGTAGTTCATAATTTTTTTCCTTCTTTGGCCCAGAGAGGTTGAGCACAATTTTCACACCCCAGTTTCTCATTCCGGACAGAACACAGTTTTAATGCCCTCCTCTATGGAAGGCTTGGTTGTTCCGTTCCCCAGGTTCACCTGCCTTGCCTTCCTGCAAGGATACTGTTCTTCCCCGAACTCTGGTTGCATTAAAAGTTTCCTGAATCTTTTTTCTAGTCTCTGGAGTGTAGTGGGATGGCCACATCACCAAAGGTTCAGGCAATTTTACTGTTCTCTGCTTAGGAATGTAGAATTACTAATCAAGCTTTGCATGCCTCCACATGCTGGACAATGAAGCACATACAGCCATTTGTGTATAAACTGTAAAAGCAAGGGATTGCATAGTATATGAACTTAGATTTTAGGAAGTCAAGTTATCAAAACAATTGAGAAAAGCAAGTATATTTTTCTATGACCATATCCTCGAAAAGAATCACAATTTAAAATGAGTAGTCAGTCAGCACTGAAATAAATGGTATTGGCTCATAAGTCATAAGGTATGGTCAAAAGGGAAGTTTGTATTATGTGGCCAATGGGACTATTTTCAATAGAGTGAAGATTAAAGTGCAGAAAATGCTAAAGATTGTGAAATAAACTCAATAGTCCGAAATCATATTTGGGGGTATGTTTAGAGCCTTGTGAGCCCAATGCGTCAGGCTAGGTCTCCTGTGCCATGAAGATTGTACAGGGGTAGCAGAGTTACAAAGAGATTGGAAAGCTGACTTCTATTTGAACTTTTTTTTTCTATCAAATTGTTTGTCACAGTGGAAAAAGCAGAATGAACACACATAAAATAAAATTGTTCTCATCAGTGAGTGATAGTCTAAATCTGTCCTTGAACACTAAATGTTTCCCATCCTCAAGATCCATCTGAATTCCAGGCTAGAACAGTTACACCCTCACTTTGAGTAGTCCATATACATTTTGATCCTTTCAATGAGCCAGTGTAGTGGAACACACATAGTATGCTACTTAGAAGAGTAAAAAAGTAAAGAGTCGGTGCGGAAGCTCTTTCAGCATCTTGCTGGAAGGAACCTAAGAAGGCCTGTCCTCAGAGAGGACAGAGATGAGCAAAAGCATCAAATGGTAGAACTTTGAAAGATGGCAGTAAGCTTTGCGTGATTTGTCAGCAATTTAAATATATTTATTTTATATATGCATGACAAAAGTTGTTTTTAAATGAAATGATTCTCTTCTGATTACAACTTCACCAGAGACAATTTTCCCCAAATAATTTGATTTGGATTGAACCAATATCTCAATTTAAATAATAGGAATACATCCTCATTTCACTTATTATATCTAAAATGAGAATTGGGCTTGGTCCTTATCTAAAGAGGAGAGGTTTACCACTTACTGTAAATTCATTCTTGATGCATACCATATTCTGCATTAGGTGAAAATAAAGTGTCCAGACAGTAGTAGCCCTTCACTGGAAAGCACAGGCACACACAATTCCACTGTATACACATTCATTAAACATGCTCTGGTTAAATAGAATTAGCATCAACAATACAGTCAAATTCCTGTGACCACAATGTATGAATTGTCACTGATTATATGAAGTACAAATTCTTAGTGGCTCTTCATTTCACAAATCAAGAGATAGGAGGTGTACATCTTGATAAGTGGCTAATCACAGCACTTCCTGTGACAGCTGCTAGTGGCAGGATCACTCTGCTTCTCTTTGTCAGTTTAGGCACAAACAAGAAAAGACGTGGAGTTTATGATAGGCACCACTTAGTATGTTCAATGAATTACATATACATAGAATATGTATATATGCTATATGTTGTATATATATATATATATATATATATATATATATATATATATATATATTATATGTTATGATATATAATATGATAGTGTATATATGGAAATATTTATTACAATAGGCAGTACTTAATCTATCCAATGAGTTATGCATATATTCTCATATATACATGTATATATATAGTTTATAACATATTAGTTTATTTGTTTGCTTGCTATTTTGTGCCAGAGAATTTGAGATATAAACAGTAAAGTCAGTTTTGCAAGAGAATTCTAAAATAACTCTTTCAATTAAATAATGAATTTAAACAGAATAAGTACAACAGGGTTGAGCAATGTGTATCCATTGTTCATACAATGAAACCTTCAGGCTAAACTTAACTGGAAGTTTTAATACACATGCACAAAGTATGTATTCATTAGTGCTAAAATGCAGAATGAGCCACAAGTGGGAAATCTATCAACTATCTAACTAGGACTTACATCAGAAAAGATGTCAGCTATGAAAATGCATACATACATCAGCTTATCAAAGCTTTGTGCCCTCATGCCTTTCAGAGCTGTGCTGAAACCTTCAGGAGTCGACTTACGAAGAATGTCTCTTAACATTTAATCACAACCATGAAAATCAGTGGTCAGCTTAGCATTGATCTCCTCCACAGTAACTCATTAACACCTGCCATTCAAACTCACATCTATCTGTTTGGTGATATGGATCTGCCTCTAAGAAGGAGAATGTTCAGTGTACTGGCAAGCTCAAGATTGGGATTGCAGAAGGACGATGGCCATCCCCTGTTCTGTCCAAAAATCACCAGTAAAGCATCCAACCCATGCCATTCCTTGCAGATCCTCCACACTTCCCTCTAGTTGCTCTCTGATCTTTAAGACTAAATAATTTTGAATCTTCTAGGTTGTTTCAAGCTTTTATCCTTCATAAAACTTTATGTCAGAGTAGAGTATTGATTATTTTTTCTTAGAATAAGTTAAAAGTGGTTTTTTTCCTCCAAAGAGTTTATACCACAAAATTAGAATCTGTGGGCATAAACAACAAGCCTAACTAATCAATGGATACTTTTTGATAGGATATAGAACATAATCCAAATTAATACTGTACAGTTTCATTAGGAATGTGTTGAGGAGGGATGTGCAGGAGACAGCTCAGTAACAATCTACTTTTTCACTCAAGCATGAGGTGGGAACTTGATTCTGTAGTTACCATCTAAAAAGTGAGGCTTAATGACACTGCTGTAATCAGTACTGTGTAGGGCGATTGCATCTTCCCAGGAGCTTTTGGTGAGCCAGGCTATCTCACTTAGTGAAGTTCAGGATCCAGTGAGATACAGTCTCAAAAAACAAGGTGTGAGTGGCTCCTGTAGAGCAACCACACACATGCATGTGCACAGACATGAAAATAAACACACGTGTACACCCACATTCATGCATACAAACACACACACACACACACACACATGCATGCTAAAAATGTGTATATTTACAAATAAAAGAGTTTGTCGATAGTTTCATAAGACTTTCCAACCAGGGAAGGTGATGATTTGACAGAAGTTTATATTTCAGATGAAATATACATGGAAGTGACTACAAAGTGGAATATACCCAAGAATTCCCAGGTGAATTATAAAGTGTCACTCTCAATTCTTGTGATTCTGGATTCATGTTGTTTTCCTATTTATATATATATATATTTTAAATCACAAATTTAACAGCTAGCACTGATACAAGTTTATTGTCTATAACTTTGTAAGTGAAAGTTCACTCTCCAAAACTCGTTCTGACAAGGAGGCAGTCTTACAAGAGTGAAGTCAGATGCCTGAAATCTGCACTCTACCAGGGGACACTGTAGTTATTGGCTGAGTTCACTCCCGTAAGTCTATAGGACCATGCCCCTGTGTCCTCAGTGGCTGTGGTTGTGGGCTTCAGTCTTACATCCTCTTCCATTTCCTGGCCCCTGGATTCCTTTATATCAAAGTCAGAAAGCCAGGCTGGAGTCCTCTGACCTCTTTGACAGCCTGTTCTGGGTCAACCCTGCTGCTGTCATCCAGAGAACTCTGCCTGTGCTTAAGAGTTCCTATGATCAGACTGTGTCTCCTTGTGTAATTTAAGCTAGCCACCCTATTTTAGTGCTCATTAATTACATCCACAAAACATATCATTTCCTTCAATGGAACACGCCTATGAGTCACAGCAATCTGCCATGACTGACTTTGAGAAGTGATTCCGTTTACTACAGTCAGTGACTAGCTTCTGTGTTTTAAAGCTCTCTCTGAGAACTGCTACTACACAGACATAAAACACGTGAAATAAGTTTTCAAATATGCAGGGAAATATATAGATTTGCTCATTTTAAGTGCAGTCTAAAAGAATGTGAAATTAAAAAGAGATCACAGATTACATCGAACCTGTAGGTAGACACTACCAGAAAGTAGCATCTCTTTCTTTAGCAAAGCATGCTTGTCTCTATGTAGGATACAGTTGACCTTGCTCACACATATTTATCTCAATTCAGGACTGTCTCAGAGACTACGTGAACCTTCATTACTTTTAAGACTAAAGAGAAATGATTTCTCTTCCATTTTATAATCTGATTCAGTATTAAGTGATTTTTTGATAAGAATAAGATGTTTCTTTTGTCATTCAGTTATCAAAGCATGAGTTATAGCCACTTACGATTCGATAATCTGATTAATATCTTTCCAACATCGCAAAAAAAGATGAGTAATGTAACATTGGAAAATATGAATTAGACTCAGAGGAATGATCATATCTTCAAAAGCAGCAGTTTACTTCAGGTTGATGTAGTTATATAGGTATCTTGCTTATGTGATAATTAATATTTTGGCTGTTCCAATATCAAACTTATTTTTGATTCCTGAATGTACAACAGCTGGTGGTAGGGCAGAGACAGCTGAGAAGTTTGTAGAATGACAGGGGGAAATCAGTTTACATTTTATGCTTGTATAGACACTCAGCAGAGTGGATAAGCCACTTTCCAATAATTACGATTTGAGCAGATGTGAATTTGTTCTCATTAGGATTCATGGTTCGAAGTCATATACAGTGCAGGTAAACAGCTACTGAGCAGGAAGCGAGATGCCTCACTCTTTCCTGTTTCTGTAATATGAACATCCCAGGCAGCTTCACACTAAAATCTTAGTAAATTATAGGCAGCTTGAGTTCCTAAGTCAGCTGCACAGCTAAGGGAATCATTAATCTTTAATCGTGGGCCTGCTCACCCTGTATGTTCCTGGTGATTATGCGGTGCTTTCTATGTACTCTACCTCTGAGGGTTTTAGTAAGCAATGAAGTGTTTTGGAGATGCGTGATGAATATGAACCCACACAGCTGCAGCTGAGGCTGCTGCACTAGGAATCGTTTGTTAAATCAGCTGTCACCCGTGTTTGATGCTTGAATTGGCAGAAAGCAAAACACATTGTTCATTGTCCAATAACCATAAATAGAATTTTTCCAGAAAAGACTATTTGGATCCTGAAGTTTAATCATGAAAGATCATCGTATCTTCCAAGGAGCTAAAAGACATGTGGTAGCATATAATGAAATGGGGCAAAAGTTAGTATGTTTAGTGGTGCTTTCCAGAGAAAGATGGAGCTGCTAATTAACAGGACAGAGTGGTTGAAGATATTAAGCAAGGAAATAGAAGCAGATTCTTGGCCAAGTTTCCAGGACTCAGAAGGGTGCATTGCTATTCCTTGACAAATCTTCAATGACTTTGTTTCTATGTGCTGCTGAATTAAGACTCACCTGGTTTTGGTTTCTACTGTCTTCCACTAGTCTATGACTTCTTCCCAAACTATGCCTCACTCACCTGTTGGGCCTAGGGCTCCAGCCAAAAAGCCAGTCCTGAGACCATGAGGACAGGAACACTGGCAAAGCTCTCTTCTGAGATGGTCCACTTGCAGAAAACTGCTCTTCATCTTCTAATGCAAATATAATGTGGTTTTCCTGGGGAAACATGGAAATGTACTTACTGACTGAGAGAGCCCACTTAAGTCTCAATGGTGAACCAGTGAGTTTATAAAGGGGGGTTTCTTCCTCAGAGACAGACACACAAGAAATACCCTGGGCAACTTCCAAAGCAGCTCAACTATTGATCAAGTGACACTCACCCACCTACAACATGGGTAACTGCCACAGACTGTCCCCTTTTTGGGTCTCCTATCTGCGTGGAACTTAGTCTCTAGAGCAGATGGGCAAGAATTTGGCAAATGACAGAGACCACAGGAGATAGTGTGTAGAATCTGAATGTCAAATTGAGCATCAGACTTTTTATACAGAAGAAAATAGGGAGGTTAGGTGACACATCGGCAAGGTACAATGAGATCACCGGATGCTTAATAACTCATACACAAAACAGAGGAAATGCAAACACAAAGACTGGCAAGAACTGGGCAATAAAACAACTGAGACAAAGTCAGCTCTATCTAAGGTCAGCAATATTCTTAGTTCCAGGTGTGAGGTCTTTACACTCCACAACCAAGCCATGGTTCTAATTAAGGAGTTCCACTCTAGCTAACCTTCTAATGAATAATGCAATACTCTAAAACCACAGTCTGATCTACTTCTTAAGCCACTGTAAATTACTGTAAATAGGAGCGACTTGGCTTTTATTCTAAGTGAATAGTGTGGGGGTACTTTCTACTAATAAGTAATGTAGTCTGCCATACCTGGCTGTAGTGAAGATTCCTGTCTCAGTGGGAAATCCTAATTCTTTCATAGTCCCTTTTCTGGGTAAGACTGGCTATTGTCCGTAGCAAACATTTTGCAGACCTGCCCTTTCTAGGAAGTTGGAACACTGGCAGAAGGCTTAGCTAGGTCAGAATTCAATCTTTAAAGGCACTTATGATAAAATAATACTAAAGGAGAGCACGTGGATCCACACAACAGACTAACGCAGGGATAGACAGGTTATGAGAATGCCTTCCCAGGATAATGAGTTTCTTTTGAAACTCTGTGTCTCCTGAGCACTTCCAAGTCTCTCAGCTTGTCAAGCCACTTCATTTGGGATGTGTGTAGCAGGTAACTGAGGGAAAAGTTGTCACCAAAGACTCCCACTGTGTGACTTATGGCCAACTACATTTCTAAAAATCTCCCACCCTGCCATTTTTCAATATAACATAAGTGTAATGTAAAAATAAATAAGTAGTAAAGTATTTTTTTACATTTTAAAAACTTCAGGGTGAGGAAAGAACTTAAGATCCTGTGAAGGCTCAGGAGCCTTGTAGGCTCATTGGCACTGCCAGCTTTCCTCCTTTCTTCACAATGAACAATACTGAATCCATGAACATTATGGATTTTCCCTAAGAATTGAGAGAAAATACATGATCTTAGTTACATAAAAATCCTGCCTGTAAGCATTGGTGTGCCCATGCATACATGCATGCATGCATGTGTGTGTACATATGTTTGTATATATGTTCACGCATACTTATGCTTGGGAACATGGTTCAGATTATATCATATGCAGGTATTTATTATGTCTTTTTTGTAACTGTTAAAGCATTAGCTTGTTAAGCAATGCTATTTCTATAAATATAGTTATAGGTTGACAGTATCTCCCTCATCCCAGCTGCAATGCTGTGTGATACCTAAAGAAACTAGGAATGTGTAACTACATGGGAAAAAAAGAAGAAGGATAGAAAAAAGAGGCAATCAAGAGGGAGTGAAATAAAGAAGGGGTAATTATTATATACTGTAGTATGTTGGCTTGACCAGCCTGCTTTTGTCATTCATTCAAACACCAGCTTTCCTTGGCAGGTATCCTATGACTCTGGCATTTCTAACCTCTTCGGGTCTCCAAGGCAATCCAGGCTTGACTTTCATCGCTTCTCAGCTTTACACAATGGCCTCTCTGGATCTCCATGCAGAGGTTATCCCTGCTACATGCCTCTGCAACTTTCCTTAGTCATGGAGGGAGATTCCACAAACCCTATCATCTATCCTGGATTCTAAAGCCATGACCAAAGCAACCAAGCTGTGCTGCTTGCTGAGGCTGGAACATGGACTGCCTGTTCAATTACATCTTCACCAGCTTTCTGTTTTAAATAGTTTCCTTCACAGAGGATCACCTGAGTTGTTGCGGAACTATCTCTGTAGACCAGGCTGGCCTTGAAATCAGAGATCTGCATGCCTGTTTCCTGTGTGCTTAGAATAAAGGCATGTGTCACTCAAGCTGGATCTAAGCTTTTCTTTAATTCTTTTTCATAAGATGGAATCTTATCTGGGTGGATTGCCCCAAGGTCAACGCTCCCATTAATTCCACTTAATATCTCTAATCTGTTTATCTCCTTGAACATAGGATATGGCTTCATTCTGCTTCCAGGTGCTCCTTTAATCCCTGAACCATACATTTTGTATTTTCTCTTGTGAAGCTTGTTACATTTTGTCAAAATGCTCTTCATAATAATGAACAACAGGACAGAGTCTATACTAGGCTGTTTTGAGATACCTGTAGCTCATGCAATTAAGCCAAATATATTCACTTTAGCCTCAGGCAGGCTCTTTGAACAAGAGAAAAAGACAACCACATTCTTCACCAAAATAGGGCCCATTTAGCAGCACTTAAAACATTCCACTGCTTTCCTAACCCAAAGTCAGAAAATCCACATTCCTCTAAACAAAAGCATGGTCAGGTCTATCCTAGTATCCAGTCCTAATGTGTGTCTTATATAGGGTTCTGTTGTTGTGAAAAGACACCATGACCATAACAACTCTTATAAAGGAAAACATTTAACTGATGCTGGCTTACATTTCAGATATTTAGTCCGTAATTATCATGACAGTATCTGGGTAGTCATTGTGATGGAGGAGCCAAGAGTTCTATATCTTGATCTGTAGGCAGCAGAAAGGGGATATATGTCACACTTGGTGTAGCTTGCCCAACAAGGCCATACCTCCTTCAATAAGGCCACACCTCTAGTAGTGCCTCTCCCTATGGGCCAAGCATTCAAACACCTGAGTGGGCATGACTATTCAAATTACCAAAATAGGTACTTGAGAAACCTTGATCATGACATATACTACATATATTTGCTCCTTGACTGCCACAAACATACTTGGGAAGAAGACAACTCCAAAATCCCAAGTCAGTGGTAATTGAGGAATTTTCAAGTTTGGTTTCTTAGCATCCTATATTTTCCTTCTGATCCTACTCTGACCCACACACCCTAGTTACATTAATGCTTTTTAACTCAGCCATAACAGTGACAAAATAATTAGAGAGAACATTAGTGTGGCTTTTTATGCACCATGAGTGTTAAATACTTTATAAATCATACCATTTATAATTATAGATTAGACTATGATTGACAGGAAAAAGGAAATAACAAAAACTTATGCACAACTCTTGCATCTGTGAGAATAGTAGTCAGGGATGCTGGGAACCTCATCAGCTTTTCTTTCTCAACCAGTTAACTGATTACAGATAAACTTAGCTCCCCAGAGGACAGATATTTGTTCCCAGCAGCCCTTTAGGTAGGTGTGTTTAAGCTTTCTTTGTCCTTGCTGCCTGCAGTGTCCCTAAAACATCTCTGCCTCAGGGGTGGAGCCTTCCTTACACTCCAGCCTCTCTCTTAGCACTTAGCTCCTTCTATGGATGCAAGCTTCAGATGGTGACCACATCCAACCCCCTATACCTTAATTTGATATCTATTTTGAGCATCCCTTTATTGCCTGTGCTTCTTATGCACACATATACACACCTACACAATATTTGTATGCATACACATATTGTTATATGTTTATATGGTGTTCTTTACTGTAATTGAAAAAATAAATGGTAATTTAGAAGTCACCAGCTGAACACAAGCCAGGCCTTTTTGCAACATGCTGCATCACTATAAGTACAGAAGGAAAACGATCTTGCATACATACACACACACACACACACACACACACACACACACACACACACACGTACATGCACACACACACACACACACACACACACACACACACACACACGTGTGCCATTTCCTGGAACATCTTCCTCATTGTGAATCATCTCGGGCATCAGAGCCTTTCAAACAGTACAAATTCTGCTTCTAACCAAAAGGATAGCTTGGCTAAATGATGTAAGTCCCAGGGAATGTTTTTTGGTTTTTCATAAGCAGTCGAGAAAGTTGATGCAACAGTCCCTGTGTTAACAAGATCATTACTTTCCCCAAGCTGTTTGATGCCTCTATACCTCGGTTCCTTCATCTATTGAATGAAATGGCTGTAATTTCTGTAACACAAGGATGGTTGCTTAGATGCACTGAGTTCATCTATAGACTGGTTCATGTTTTATTTCTGTGGTTTCAGGTACCTGTGGTCAGCTGAGGTTTAAAAGAATTCATAGACTTTTAATTGTGTGCCATACTGAATGTATAATAAAAATCTTGTGGTATTAATCTCTATGTTGCCAGTTTTTTTGCATATGAATAATCCCTTTGCCCAGCATATCCACTGTCAATGGTTTATCTACATTCCAGTTAGTTAGTACCTGCCTTCATTATGTCTAGGAAACAGTACCATAGTGTCAAAAATAAAGTTCATTATAAATAAAATAAATTAGTACCTAAATGTGACTGTTAAACCTTCATGGTTCGTATCTGATATTCCACAAAAGAAACTTATATTTTTCGTTTCGATATGTGACTTTCTCTTTTCTTTCTTATTATACAAGTTGATATCAATTTTCATATGTCGTTTTTTATATTAGTTATACTAATAACTCATTTGTTTTTAAATGGAGGCATGAGTTAAATAAATATGCACTCATATCAAAGTTTCAATAATTTTCATTCTTTAAAATATATCTATGAGATCAAAGGTCTAAACATGTGATTTTGTATTATTCAGAGTGGGGCAGAAATTAGACGACACACTGGAAGAAGTCAAAGAGGGGGAGTTAAAGGAATTAGGTATGTGTAGATAGAGTATCACACACAATCTTATAATGGTATGGCACTGTATATGATTTGGGGTAATGAGCATAATGAACCTGGTTTGGAGGCAACAGGACACAAAAATGTAGGAAACTGTAAATAAAAGCCTGAAGAAATGTCTCAGGTATGATGGTAGTGGAGTAACTTCTGACAGGATTTGCAATAAATGCCAAAATTGTTCCCAGAATCAAGGCTGCTTGTACCTGTTTCAGCCAGTTTCCTCCTTCACATTGATCTTTACCTTGTGCCTTCCACTTGCCTAATTTAATGATACCATGGTGTATGTGAATCCAGGTAGCCCAGTGAATGTTAACAATACACGCAGTGTATAATGCAGGGCCAGAAAGGAAAAAAGAAATAAAAAAGAAAGAAAAAAGGAAAGAGAGAGAGAGAGAAAGAGAGAAAGGAAAGGAGGGAGGAAGGAAGGGAGGGAGGGAGGCAGAGAGGGAGGGAGGGAGGGAGGAAGGAAGGAAGGAAGGAAGGAAGGAAGGAAGGAAGGAAGGAAGGAAGGAAGGGAAAGAAAGAAAAGGAAAGAAAAACATAGCTCATCCCAGTCTGTGTGCTAGGCTCTGCCAAGGCTCTAACCAGTCAGGCATGGGTTAATATGGAAGATAAACCCACTTTCTCTGTGGGGTTCTTCAAAAAATTGGCATTTGTATGGGTTGATTATGACCCTGCTACCGGAAAGGCATCAGTGTCAATTTGGAAGTCTGATACTTAATTAAAATATATAATCTTTGTAATCCTGTACTGAAGAAGAAGCTAATCTTTTAGTAATGAAAGTTTTCTGGATTGACAAATTGAGTAATAGTCAACTTTTTTCCTTCATAGATTGAAGGCAGCTGTGAAAATACTGGGTCACATTTGCTACAGAAATCTGTAAGAGGAGAATGAAATACTAGTCTGAGACATTGGGTGTTGGTGTCACCACCTCTGTCCCTGGGAAAGACAAAGTCTCAACATATAGAAAGCTGACAGGAAGCAATACTGTTGAATAGTTACTTTAAAAAACAAATAAACAAAAAATACATAAGTAAGTAAGCATCTGGTTCATTTCCTATCTTCAGTTGTGCAGAATCTATTTATAAACATCTGGTAAAAACGAGAGATTTGGAAAGGTCTGAATAGGTTTCTAAGAAATAATAACAGGTACTTAAAAGCCCGGTTTTGTGAGGATTCACTTAATACACAGGAGTAATATTCCGTGTGGTTGCAGCTGTTTTCTATTCACTCGGTTTGTTACCTGGACTTAGTTGGGAGATGGTTAAAGCACAATCATCTTTAGAGGTTTCATTTGTCTTTCAAACCTGTCTTTCCTGTAGTAAATTGTGTTTTCCAATTTCAAAATTTCTAAGATTATTCAAAACATTCATCTCGCAAACTGGTGACAGATGCAGTATATCTGTTACACACTCCAGAAAAGAATGCTTTAGTGATTTCTATATCACAGAGCTTAGTTGTATTCAAGTCTCAAGTACTTGCTTTAACTGAAATTTATTATTGCATTATGAAATTTACTACCTGTTGGATTTCATAGAAAAATATACAATAAAATTTTGGACTTTTAAAAGTGTGGTAAAATTTCATATGTTGCAATGAATCATAAATGTGTGTTTCTCTCAAATTTGATTAGTGTACTGGTCATGTGTATCAGTTTTGTGGGTGACTAGAGGCTTAGCAAACCATGGTTCCTGGTCAAATCCAACCTATTTTTCTGTTGTTCACCAGCTGAGGGTCATTTCTTTCTGAGTGTCATTTTTGTAGTTTAGGTTTTAAACTTTCAAAAGAAAAATATTTTGTGAGGTAACAATTCTCTGACATCCACCTTCAGTTCAATTCAACATTATAAGTTAAATTGTGTTAGATTAAATTCCTGCCCACTCACATTTGCCTGGTATAATGCAGAATTCAGCAACTGCAACAGAGGCTAGATTGTTTGAAATATTCATTGTTTAGCCTGTGGCAGAAAAAGTTTGCCTAACTCTGCTTTTTAAGACTGTTAAAATATATTTTTCTTAAAGAGAAATATAAACAAGTATTTTTAAATTAACACCATGCTATCTATAATTCATTAAATCTCACAGCTTTTAAGGGCCATTTCCTATTACTGTAACTATTTTTAGGGACTCATTAATTCCACATGAGACATTAATAACAGTATAATTGTTCCCTTTTGTTCAGTTGAGTCTCAGAGATAATGAACAGCAGTGGTTGAAATCCTGCCAACCCAAGCTTTCTTCCTCAAGTGAAATATGGCTGCATCCAAAAAATCTCCTCAAAAAATTTTGATACATGGGGTAGCTTTCTTCTAGGGGTGTCCTTTCTCTTATTCCTTGGTACAGTGGGAAACCAACTAACTTCTAAAAGAATTATTCTTAGGAAGGAGGGAGTTGTTAGACAATATAATCAGAAGAGATGGTTTTTGAGCACTTGGAGGACTCTAGTCCACTGTGGAAAATGCTGAATGGAGATTCCAGAAAGAAGATAATAAGAGAAGATATCTGTTAAACTTCAGGGAGCATAATGAAACGGGGAGATTTAAGAGTTTATAAAGGAGCAACGCTCTTAAATCTTAATACAAAGTGGAATTGCAGTGAAAAAGACAAACTAGGAGCTGAGCCCTTCCCTATTGTGGGAACAGTGTGTGATAAATCAAGGTAGTGGCCATGGCTGGTGCGAGGCACGGAGCTTTCCCAATATTTAGTACTGTATCAGAATTCACCTTCTATAAAGTGTTGATGTGCTCCACAGATACAGAGATATAACTTACTCTGCAGGTTTGGGTTCTTTTCTCAAATAGAAAAGAAATTGTTCATTTCTGTGACAGATGGCTTAGGAACCTGAGGATGGCATTGCTATCTATCAGCTATAATTTCACATCTAGCCACAATTGGTTTTAAATTTAAGTCATGAGTATATAATTTAATCCATCCTTTTGTGTGTGCTCATTTCACAAGACATGAATTTAGATTTGCTTTTCTTGTGTCTGTAAACATTTGAAAATATTCTAAACAAGTTAGCTAATAGTCAGAGGATGTGTCATCAATCAAGGGATGATATTACATTATGTACCAACTAACTATATGGCAGTCATCAGTATCTGAGTCTTCCAAAGTGTCACTACTCATATTTCCAGTTCCACATTAAAGTTAAATATATGACAGAGAATTGATTTTGTAAAATATTAAAGCATCTTATAAAATCAAGTAATTTAGGAAATATAAACAGAAATGATAGTAAAGAAAACATTACTCATTATTAAGAACTGAAAAGTTTTTGTGACTATAGGTTGTTTTCGGTGTAGTGAGGCAGCTGAGTATGACTTTTGAATAATGTTAAAGGGATGAATTAAAGAGAAACACCAGCTATAAATTTGAATTTTCATAATTATTATCACATGAATACAATTTTCCTAATGGATAAAATGCTACTGATTCTCAGAATTGAAATTTTTCATTTCTAATCATCAGGTATCACATCAGTGAATATTCACTAAGTACACTAAAGTCATTATAATTGCATCAATTATCCTATAGATATACTTCATATCCTTGCATTTATAATTATAAGTCCATTATTTTGTTTAAGCATTGCCTAGCCTTCACTTTATATGATTGAATCTATTGGTTGTGCACAGTGATGCTGTAAACAACTATAGAAATATTAAAAACATCTTATTCTTTCATAAATGGGCTACTGAAAGCCATCTTACATAGTCCCAAAGTGGGAGAACAGACCTTTAGAATTTTACCTCTAGCATTATAGCAGTTACTATGGAAGCTCAGACCATAGGGCCAGAAGTTCGAGACCCAACTGAAATACAACAATAACTGAAAGCTAACTTCAGTGAGTCATTGTCTCAAAATAAGAAACAGAATTGATACGTTGCTCAGTCTAGTATAGTATGCATTTTGAGGCAGAGTATTTTGTATTTTGGACAAGTGTTCTGTTTGCCTTGTGTACCTAAGTTAATTCATCATTTTGTGTATATTTATCTAACAAGACATGAATTAAGATTTACTTTCCTTATGAAGGTGAACAGTCAAATAATGTTCTAAGCAATATATCCCTGAACTCAACTCTAAATGAATACAATTAACCTAAATGTGCTATTTGGTCCTTAGAATTATGTTAAGGTCTATGATTTCTATTGATGTCCACTTGGTAAATCTCCCCTAAAATTTCAGATATTTGCACTCAAGTGAATTTTTTATTTTTGCTTTTCAAACAAGGTGGAACTCTGTACTCCAGGCAGAACTGAATCACAAACATAGATCAAGCAGGCTTCACACCTGTTGCATTCATTCCACATGCATTGGGCTAAGTGATTTGATAATTAAAGGCATGAGCCCCCTAGACAGTCCAATTTCTTTCCTTTTACCTTTAAATTTTATCTTTGTTGTTGTTGTTTTAAGGAATGAGCATGGTGTGTGTGATTCATTTGAATGAATCTTAATTTTTTTTTACTACTTTTATTAGATATTTTCTTCATTTACATTTCAAGTGTTATCCAGCTAGTTCCCTATATCCTCCCCCCTCCCGGCCCTGCTCCCCTACCCACCCATTCCCACCCCTTGGCCCCTGCGTTCCCCTGTATTGGGGCATATAAAGTCTGCATAACCAAGGGGTCTCTCTTCCCACTGATGGCCATCTAGGCCATCCTCTTCTATATATGCAGCTAGAGACATGAGCCCAGGGGGTACTAGTTAGTTCATGGTTATTCTTCCACCTATAGGGTTGAAGACCCCTTCAGCTCCTTGGGTACTTTCTCTAGCTCCTTCTTCCTTGGGAACCCTGTGTTCCATCTAGTAGCTGACCGTGAGCTTCCACCTCCATGTTTGCCAGGCATT
>LR751937.1:91157-122319 GCA_902729485.2 Mus minutoides
CTGGCTGGGTCAGGCCCAGCCTCCGGTGGGGCGGAATTCTCAGATCCTGCCCCTGCAGGCAACTGCTGGCCCACTGCTCCCCAAACCTCCACTGAAGTCCACTCACGCGTAACCCTGATGAGATCTTAAAGTCCTGGGGTATGCGAAGCACAGGGCAGGCCCTAGGTGCGACCGCTGGGTTCAGAGGAGAGATGGCCAATCTTAATGTTTAATAAAGAAATTGTTTCTCAAATGCATTAGTAAATATTTATATTTAGTGGCACATGCTTCATTTACACAGTGGTAGTTTTCCCAGAAAATCCCTGCTACCTAATGAAGCCAGAACCTTCATAATATGACAGTGCTGTGAATGTGACAGGTCCAGTTGGAAAATGACTGTAACAATAGGACAATCATATATATGAGATAACACAGACCATAATAATAATAAATCATTTATTACTGTATTATGTGATGATCAATTAAACTGTTTATAGTCACTTTAGGATATACTCCTGTAGCAGTTAATCATTAATCCACTTTGAGGTTCGAGTGGGTGATTGTGCTTCTAGCCACACACTAAAGATCTCTGGATTCATGAAGGAAAAGACACACACATGTAACCTTTCTATTTTAATATGCATAACTAGCTCAATGACTAGGTACTTCCAGACCTCCCTTCTAGTAGCATACACTTTCCTCCAGTATTTTTGAATTAATACTTGCTAAATCTATATTTTATCAATGCTACCCCAGACCCAATTGAGGGCGAGGGCTCTGGGGCCACTTTCCCTGCTTCTAATAAGTTGGGAGGCCTGTCTGATCTTTCTGTTTCCCTATCATGGCGATTTTCTCCTTCCTCTTCCCTTTATCCCTTGTCCAGGAAATCTAAAATCCCACCTCTGTCTCCCTGCCGAGCTGTGGGCCATTGCAAACTTTATTTCCCAATCAGAGCCAACTGGGGGCAGGCTTCTTTTAGCCTATGTGTGGGACACTGCAATCAGGTTTTTTGGATAACACAGTTAGCATGAGGAAACAAGCTGCAGCATATGCCTAAGGAAAAAAAAATTAAAACGTATTTCCTGCACCTCATGGTTACAAGAGATTGTGTCAGATATTTGACCTGACAAATAGTGTGAGTACACAGTGGCAGTCACAGGAAAAATCTGCATTAAAAACTACATTAAGAAGCTGAGGAGATGATGGTCCTGTAGGAGGACTAGCAGTCTCAATCTGGACTCCTGAGATCTCTCAATCACTGAACCACCAAACAGACAACATGTACCAGCTGATAAGAGGCCCCCAACACACATACAGTAGAGGGCTTCCAAATCTGTGTTCATTCAGAGATGATATACCTATACCTCAAGAGACGAGGCCACAGGGGGTTTAGAGGTCAGATGGGGTGGGAGGTGGGGGTATCCACGTGATGATGGGGTGAGGTGGGGAGGAGGTGTGTGATGTGGAACAGTCAGAGGATGGGTTGTGGAGAGAATAAAATATGGAGTGTAAAAAATAAAAAAATAAAATACCATTAAAAACAAAAAACGAAATGCACTTCTTAGAGCATACCTGTGACTCCTTAATAAACCACATGCTAGAAACTAAATAGCACATGAAAGGAAAAAGAAACCAGTACAGAAATGAGACAATATTTTATGTAAAATGAAAGTAAATTTGCAATCAGAAATGTATGCCATTCAACTAATGCCATACTTAGAAATACATAGCTATAAGCATAGTAGAACAAAACAGATTAAATACAAGCACCTGATAATCTCCTTATGAAAATGAAAATCACATTATCAATTTGAAGTCTGCACACTCATAAGAAAGAAAATAATATTGGAGTAAATATAAATACAGTAAACAACAAAATAGAGAATATTGAAGGGGAAATGTTGGGTCTTTTAAAAGATCGACAAAATTTAAAGCCCTTTAGCTAGGTTGAGAAACTAACACATCCAAAATTAAAAGCAAATGTTAAAAGGGGACCATTATTATAGACCGCACAGCTACACTGAATGCTCAAAGGAAGTGAAGAGTAACAGGTCAATAATTTAGATGAGTAAGTTAGATGAAATGGGCAAATTTTTTGGAAAAAAAAAAAACCCTTATCTTCACTATGATAAGCCCTACTCATGTAAAGATTTACAACTCAACAATAAAAACATATTAGCTGATGAGCAGACATTGGTTTGACATTTCTTCTAAGATGCATAGATATTCACAAACAAGTGTATAAGGTCTCACTATTGTTAAGTATCAGAAAACTCATATCAAAATAAAAAAGAGAGATTTCACAATATCCGTGACTGGTACTATTTTTAAAGAACAAACAAGAGCAAGTATGGGCAAGTATGTGAGGAAATTAACTCCACATCTACTACTCACAGAATCACAAAGTGATATGCCAATGTGAAAGAAAATTGGAGCAGTTCTTCAAAGTTCAGTACTGGTTTATGTTACCAGCCCATTAAGTAACTGCACTTTGAGGTGTGTACCCAAGAGAATTAAAATGTATGTCCACACAAAAATGTGAAAGCAAATGTTCATAGCTATATTATCCATAATAACTCCATACAAACAACTCAAATGCACATCAAGTAATAAATGTAATGAAATATATGTGTAATTCAGCCATGAAGAGCAGTGTGCTGCTGACAGAGTCTACTACTTGGATATACCTTGAAAACATTATTCTGAATGCAAAGATTGTAACACATTATGTCACTTGTATAATTCCATTTGTAAGAACTGTCCATAATGGGCAGGTACATAGTGACAAAATGTAGTGTTTGCTGAAAGTTGGAGATAAAGTGGATGAAGACTTGACTGCTAATGCTTAGCTGAGCTAATGAAAATCAGCTTGTAATCGGTGGTATTCATTAGAATTTTTACTTTTCAAAAAAAAAAAAACAGTCTGATTATGTATTTTATCAAGGAGGATAATGCCACAGGAAGCTCTTATAGAAATTAAATAAAATTTGTACATGCTTAAATGTTCAGACATTTTGGATATGAATAAAACCCCATGAAGAAGGAAGGAACTTTCACAGCTTGGGTAAAATATTAATGAGTATTATATTGTTATCGTTCAAATATTTTTTCTTATCTAATGTTGGATTCCATTAGTAATAACAATGAACTTACAGAGACAACTTCATCTACTGTCAAAAAAACAGTGTATATGTTGAAAAGAAAAAGGAAGATGATTTCAGTAGGAGAAGCAATAGCTTTCAGTACATTCAATGTCTTAGTAACGGCTCCTGTCCACATTCATCTGGCACCTTTAGTTAAGATAGTATGATATATAGAATTTCATTTGTTTCAGTACTTTGAAGTATCTCTTATGAAACGTCTAACTCAAAGTTTTCAATTTTCCTTTCATGAAACAATATGGTCCCAAATGGAAAAAGAATTGCTGCGAGCTCCTCGTCTTGGAGGGCTCAGGAATGTCAGGAGGCAAAGTAGGACCTGGAGAACTCTGAGAGCCTATTGTGCTGTTAGATAATACATTTTCTGAGCTTTGGAGAGAAGATAAATGTTTTAATGATCCATTTTTTTCTTTGATAGTTTCATGTCCATTTGTACTGTATACCGTATGCTCTCCTTTCTCTCACTCGTCTCCTTTTTACTCTTCTCCCACATCCTCCCAACAGGCCCCTCCCCCCCACACTCATACCTTTATGTTCTAGTGAACATAGACTATCAAGAATCCTGATTTTAGAACTGAGCCTACCTTTACATGGAACACCTAATTCCTTAAACTTACTTTTTGTTTATGTGGCAAACTTTCTGAGCAACTGTCATGTACCGTGTGTGCACTGTTTATCCTGTGAGGCCAGGAGAATTCAGATGTGGTCCATGCTTCATGGAGAATGCATTTTGGTAGAAGTGAGGGATGTTACCCATATAAATGCAAATTTCTAAGTGAAAAATAAAGGTTCTATTAGAGGAGTTCCTCAAAACGTGATCTAGCACAGCCTGTCCTGGATTCTTCTGTTGTGTGATGCCATTTGATCTGAATTTAGGAAGGTAAACAGAATTTAATCATATGAAACAGAGTAGTGGAGGAGTGAAGCTGGTATCCTCTTCCTAAGACTAGGTGGAAATTCACGTGGGAAGGCAACCCTAAGGCCCTTCTGGGAATATCAAAAGGAGACAGTATGCAGCAGTCATATTGGAAGGTTCAGTTGAAAACTTTAGTTTATATTGTACCAGTATAAGAAAGGCACATGGAGTACTAGGTCTCAAGTGAGGATGAGGGTTTCGATAATTTCCTTGACTGCTGTGACCAGTGGGTTATCATCAACTGTGGGAGCCTTTTATGAAAACTACAGACAGCCAACAAGAAATGATACCACTTTGGGATGGGATGCTAAGACGTGGAAAGACATTAATAGATGCTGGAAGCTCAGGAGAAAATCAAAATATTTCATGAGGTACTGAGTGAAGGAACAGTGTGAGTTGTTTAATAGTGCTTTTATCCTGCTTTAGGTTATAGTTATGCTTTCCACTATATAATTCAATTTCCTCATAAAATAGAAAAGACCGACTAGAACTGGGAAGAAGGCTCAGTAGGTAGAGGCACCTGCTCCTGATCCAGATTCCTGAAGTTCCACAAGTTGTTCTCTGCCAGCGGCACATGCATGTCAATATGAACACAAAGTAAATAAAATGTAATTTTAAAATGTGTGAAGATAAATCCTTACATTTTTATGTCCCAAGGCATATTACATGCAAAAGAGAGATATTGGTACAATTTGATTATGCATTAGTTTGAATTGAAAATAAAAATAAACCATTCATAAAATTTTCCTCTACACTTTATATAGATGCTCACAGTGGATATGCTTATGGATTTGAGTAGGACTAAGTAATTATTTATTTTACATGGTTATTAGGCAGCTACTGAGGCCAGCAATTGAATTCACAAAATATACATAATTTATTGACCCTTGTTCAAAGACAAAGTGTGCTGCTCAGAATACTTTAACTGTGTTTAGCTTTATTGCTCCCTAGAGAAGCATTTTGTCATTGATTATATATTCTGGACTGTCAAGACATGGATTTCATTAATGCTGAGTCTATTTTATGATATCACTATGAATTTGGAATATTAACTCCATCATATGCACCTAAACAGATGCGTCATATAAAGCAAATGAACATTAAGGAAGGGCCACTGTGTGGTTTGGGGAGCAGTCAACAGGTTCAGAGACTGATAGAGAAACACAATAGTGCCTGGAATCACATTCCTTGGCTAACAATGAACTGCAGAAAAATGAGGAAGATGAGCTATACCTCAATTCCCTGGCGCTGATACTCCCTCTTCTTCTCCCAGCATGTAATTACAAAAGTTCCTCAATATTCATGAGCAAGAAGCCTCAGGTACCAAGAAAATATCATGAGATTTGCTTTACCCAGAGATTTATACCTTTTTAACCTATCTGCGCGGTGTGTTCTTTGTAAGGTGCTGCAGTAGCTTTACAGATGAGACAAAGCACACTGTCATGGAGACTTACAGGGCCCTGTGCTTTGGGCCACTGGGAAAGCTACACCTGTTCCGTTGCTTTAGCATCTTTGACAGTTTCATTGATAATCACACTTTCTATTTTCATGTCTAGTACTTCAACTGTGCTCTTTATTTCCAAGATAGGTTTTCTCTTTGATTAAAGGGCAAGAAAAAAATTGGTATGGCTGTAGCAACTTAAGGATCAAATCACTCTACAGAAAGTAATACAGGTACCACCTTAATGTCTTTAGAAAAGCAAACCAAAGTTCTTTACTTTCTAAACCAATATTTATGAGATTTTTTTTTCTTCTTTAGAAAATATGCATGTAGTACTTAGGTTAGAAATCTTTAATATTGACACTGAATATTTTACTCTTTGTAAAATTGTTTTGTCATAAGTTGTATATAACTATGTCAGGAAAATACTAATGTGTAATTGGAATTAACCCAATTAATATAAGAATTGTCACAACATCTCTGTATTCCTCTAGCTTACAGTGCCAGCACTTAGATGTACCTTACTTGTGAAATCAGATTTTCCCTTATTTATTTATTCTTCTCTCATATTTACATCCTAACTGCAGTCCCCCCCGCCTCCTTCCACTCCTTCCCTCCATGCCCAATCAATTACTATTCCATTTCCTTTCAGAAAAGGATAGACCTCCCAGGGATATCAATCACATATGACGTATCAAGTTGCAATAAGACTAGGAACCCCCCCCCCATTTTAAAGCTGGACAAGGCAACCCAATAAGAGGTAAAGGGGCCCAAAAGCAGGCAAAAGAGTCAGAGACAGCCCCTGCTCCATCTTTTAGGATTCTCATAAGAAGAGCAAGCTACATAAGTGTAACATATATGCAGAGGCCTAAGTCAGACTCATATAGGCTCTCTGATGGCTGGTTCAGTCTCTGTGAGGACCTTTATGTTCTTCTCAGTTGATTGTGTTGGCCACTATCTTGTGGTATCCTTGACCCCTCTGGCTCCCATTATTCTTCCTCCTCCTCTTTCAGAGGTTCCCCAAGTTATACCTAATGTTTTTGGCTGTGGGTCATTTACATATGTTTTCATCAATTGCTAGATGATGGTTCTCTAGTAGAATATCATTAGGAATTATTTCATTGTCTTTTTAAAGGTTGTATTTGGTTTATTGTAGTTTTCTGGGCTACCATGCCTCTGGTTCCAACTTGAGGCAATGTCAGGCATGGGCTCTCTCTTCTGGCATGGGCCTCAAGTTGGACCAGTTACTGGTTGAACATGTCCACATATTCTGGAAATAGATATTTTAACCTTATACTTAAGATGTTAGGAATTCTAAGGGAATATGCTGTAAACAGATGAGAGATAAAAAGAGAAAGAAAAAGAGAAAGAAAGGGGCCTAAACTGAGACAAACGGTGTCCAGAGAAAAGAGTTGGAAAATAACTATGTTAAGAAGACAAGGGTTGGAAAAAAATGAATTCTCATAATAATTGTTGTGCATTAAAATTCATTTATCTTCTGGGAGATTGAGCAAAGAATTAGAGTATTTTAATTACTTTTTCTCTGCTTGAATAGTGATACTTTGAATTTAACATTTGAATGAGTTTGGACCACTTAAGACCCTTGAATTTAATCATATTGCATAATGCACCCTTAAATTTACACACACACACATTTCCACAGCCACATGAGCTTATATACTATTCAGTTTATTATAAATATAACTCTAACATAGTTATGGACATATTCAATTAGAATATAGTAGCTAAGTTAAAAAATTGGTTATCATCATTTTCTAATTTCCAAAAGACTGGTGTTCGAGTAAAGGTCTAGCTCATTGGCCTCCTTTATTAGGTACAAGGAACCTATTCTCCTGTGACTTAAAATAAATAACTTTTAGGAGAATGTTATGTTACTTTTATCCAACAGTCTAAAAAAGGTAAACATTGTAAGCTGAAAATAGACTGCAGGCCTCCAGCTCTTGCAAGGCAGCCCACATTTTCTATGAAGTTTAACTCTGTCTTTTATGGAAATGTGCAGTGGGAGGCATAAAACCCTTTCATTCCTTGCTTTTAAATAAATGGGTCAGTTAGCCAAGAGAATCAGTTGTAATAAAAGCTAACTGGAATGTTATTTGATTCTTTCCTTCACGTCCTCCTAAATCACTTAAGAACCCTGCTAGTCTCCACTCAGCAAAATTGTCTATACTATTCGTTTGTGTCCAGTTCTACTGAGATTTTTATGTAGAACTTTTAAATTGTATAGGCATGTCTGGGTCCTAGTTAACTCTTTAAACTAAAGGCTGAATGATTTCTGAATGTTGCACCTAGACAAATAAAGTTTGAATTCTCCTCTCTCTTAACTTTAAATGTGATTTAGAAAAGATACCTTAGAAGAATAGAGAGCTGCTGATAAGAAGCCTGGCAGTAGTGGCACATGCCTTTAATCCCAGCACTTGGGAGGCAGAGGCAGAGGCAGGTGGATTTCTGAGTTCGAGGCCCGCCTGGTCTACAGAGTGAGTTTCAGGACAGCCAGGGCTACACAGAGAAACCCTGTCTTGACCCCACCCCCCAAAAAAAAGAAGGGAAAATTTACAGACTTCTTGGGGTGTGGCAAATCCCTGTGGGATTCAGAGCTTCCAAGTTGCTTTCACTTTCTACTCTAACAATTCTAACTTTCTTCTCAGAAGGAAATATATATATAAGGACTTATGTACAAAATGCTAGGCATAAGCATATTTATAATAGTAAAAGCAAAAGGAAGTATCTAACACTATATGCATCCTATATGCATAACATAGGAGTATATATACTAATCGTGAAAACTTACCTTCTATAATGTCATCTAATATTTATTATAAAATGCTCAGTGTATACTCACAGAAGAAATATTTTAAAAATAACCATTTAGATACTTTTGCCTAATTTTCCTTTTATATAAAATAAAGTGTTATTACAAATGAGACAAACAATTCTAGTTTTACAAAGGGGAAGTTATAAATAAAACAGTAAGAACTATCTTGGGACTAATTCAAAACAAGAATTAGATGGATTAGGGAATAGGAACTATATAGTACAGACATTAGGACAGAACTACCTTGATTAAAAATATTCTTAGCCAGGGCAAAATCACCTCTTCTGCAAGAGAAAATGAACTCAACTCACCTGGCATCGGAGTATTTCATCACTCACCATGAAAGACTCAAGGTGACTAGTCCTATCTTACCTTAGACCCTGTGTATGCCGGGTCCTCAGACCTGAGGACAATAATGTAAAAATCAAAATGAGGAGCCGGGCATGGTGGTGCACACCTTTAATCGCAGCACTCGGGAGGCAGAGGCAGGCGGATTTCTGAGTTCGAGGCCAGCCTGGTCTACAGAGTGAGTTCCAGGACAGCCAGGGCTACACAGAGAAACCCTGTCTCGAAAAACAAACAAACAAACAACAAAAAAAAAAGAATCAAAATATGCAATAATTGGGAACTAACTTTCCAATAAAAATATCAGAAGATAAAGAACTAACTTCCCCAGAGTAGATCAATACAGAAGAATTAGATGTGTAGTGTTCCTCCCACATAACATCTATCCAATACTATATTTTATCTTGAAATCAGAAAAGTTTGAATAAAAATTACAACTTATGTGATACAGTATGTCTAGCACTGTTAGTTGTTTGCAGGGAGGGCCTCAAAAATTATGTTTTCTTTATCCTTCAAAATAGGAGGAAGAAATCATTTTCTTTCATAATAGAAAACAGAAAATGTACTGCAGCATAATTTATCAGTATCTGTCTATTTATCTTGGGAGATACACAGCTTTCTCTCTCACAACTTATCTGTGAGCTTTGAATATAAATCCTCAGTATGTCATTGTTAATAATGACATCTCAGAAGAGCCCTGCTAAGCTCTGTCACTGTCACTTGGTTTAGCAGGAAAATCATGTTTAAGGAAGCCATGCAACATGTTGATAGACATGCAGTTTGAGTAGCATCATTTGAAAATAGCCTAAAATATTTTCACCATCTGCTGTGTTTTGGACATGATGAGGCATCCTCAAACTAGATCTTCTATATCCAACCTGGAAAACCCTAGTCCATCTGGCCAGAGTTAAAACTAAACTGGTTAGTACCTGAGTATTTGGTTCAGAGCCAGAATCTCTAGAATACCAATCAAAGGGACATGAGATTAGAGTTGACTTTTTGTCAGTTGGCCTTATCCTTGATCTACGTGTAATATTAACATGATTATAAAGCAAGGAAATAAAAAATAAAAACAAGGGAGTTTAATTTTAAAAATCTTTTGCTAACAAAAAAAATCTGTTTTTCGAAGCAGTAAAGGAAATGATTTAGAGGATATTTGGCTTGGGGATAGTAATATTTGAATCTGAAGAACTGCCCAGTTATTTATATTTACAAAGATGAAATTGAGCCTCTAACAATTTATAAGGCTCTCTTTTAATTTATCTGCTTTTAGAGATACTTCTGTTTTCCTCTCATGTTCCTTTATGTTAAACTGTACAGAAGCCATTTTAGTGGATTAATCATGCTCACTCATTTGTTTCTCTTTAGTTTTTCAGAGGAATCTGATATAATTATGGGTTACAGGTTTCTACAGTAGATATTGATAACTCGAGAGCTTATTTTTTGTCTCCTGGAAAGTAAGAACTCCCTCATCCTTATAAGAGTTATGGCACCATTTCTGCTCAACTAGACATAATGATATGTGTTTTCAGTGGTGAAGGATACTTTAGGTATATGGAAACAGGGAATCCAGACAGAAGGTGATGCATAGCTCCCCTGCTATAAGACTCTTTCTCATGCTGTAGTTGTGGGAGGATTTAGCAATAAGGTAGTACTTTGCGATACAAAGCTATAGAAAGTAAAAGGGAAAAATAATTCAAAGTCAGAAAAGTTTAGTTTATGACATCATACATGGTTCACATGCAAAATCTTAATTCTCTTTATATGAGATAATCAAATATCATCATTTATTACAATATGTGACTTTTTCTATACTGCATCTAAATTATTCCTCACTGTACATATTTTAAATATCAACAAATGGTCCTTAACATATCAGCTTCCCTATTAAGGCTGCTTGACATTCTGATAAGGCATGATTCATCAGCAGACAATGCAATGCATGTAAAGGCAAATACCACATCGATTTACACACAATTAATTCAATTCTTATGCCTAGGTTGACAAATATTTCTTAACTGCTTTACCTTGATACTTCCACTCAACCGCAATTTAGGTAGAATAGGCATCTTTTTTTACACATCAATACCTGTTTAATTGCGTGAATATTTTATTGCATTTTCCCACCTTATAAAAATGAATAAAGAGCAGAGAAATGGAAGTATTATGAATAACTTGTGAATACAAATGTTGATTGCATAAGATTAACACAATTAAGATAAATACAAAATAGTTTAGATGGAACAAAAAAAAACATGTACCTTTCATTTTAATTTGATGTCTTTTGGAATGAAGCCAATTTGTTTTGTCTTCAGCTAAGAGGAAAATTAAACATACAATGATATGTATTATAAAATATTGTCAGCCTAAAAAGATGGTGGTTATAAGCAAGGGATAAGTAGGTTCTTCACAGTTATATTTAGTTGCATAAGATTATACTCCATCTTTCTATTTCAAAAAAGAAATGAAAGCTGTCAATCTATCAGATACATGAGAATGTGGTAGATAAGATAAAATAACATGTGTTCTTTTTGTCCATTTATCTTCCAACCAATGGGTCATTATACTCTTGCATTCTTGGAATTTTTGTTTTGCTTTTATGAAGAATCATGAATCATTACCCTTATCAAAGAAGCAGACCTTATTTGGTTTGTGAAACTTTATGAAAATTCTCCAAATAAGTGCCATTTAAACTGTGATCAAGAAGATTTTCAGAGATAAAAAGGAAGTGAATAAGAAGTCTATGCCAAGAAAGTAGGATGGATACAAAAGCTAAGACAACTAAGAGAACAGAAGAAATCTATTGTGATAAGGTATAGAAAAGAAAGGAGAGGAGTGTGCTAGATAGGGTTGGAGGAGCAGGCAGAGTCTATAAATACCTCAACTCCAAAGAGAACAGGAATGGATATCATGGAGAGAGTAGTCAAAAATGTGTTTATAAAACCTGCCTAGAGGGAAATAAGATTAGAATGAGACAATAAAGGAATATAGTCATAAAATTGCTCCTAATGACATATTGCCATACCTATAGATCAATACATCACTCAACCCTCATCAGACATTCTTTTACTAGCAATAGATGACAGATAACACAGATAAAGACAATTGACTAATATGTAGTGAGATATTTTTGAGCACTTGGACTAAACTGGAGTATGTCCAAATCCCTCTCCTCAAGGTTCTTGAGTCTATGTAGAAGAGGTAGAAAGACTGTAAGATCCAGAGGTGATACAAGTTGAATCTAAGAAAACAGCATATTCCAGACACAACAGGACTGATGCACTAATACATATGTGAACCCAAGAGACCATGTCAGCATGCACGAGAATTGGGCAAATTAAAACGAGACAGTTTACCAAGACTGAAAAGGAAAGGAGAAGAAATATCCCACCCTGATCAAAGAAGCTATTTGCAGCTGATACATGCAAAAACAATTGTCTCCAATGGAGTGACATTAAGTATATCAAACACGTTCCAAGTCAGATCATAGTTAAACAACAGAAAATGAACTCCACGTTTTATGAGTGGTTTGTGTTTTGATTTAGTTTGATTTGGTATTCTTGTCATAGGAGGACAATTTATTTCTCTTAATTTTGGGCTTTTGTTTTAAGACACACAGACAGAGAGAGATACAGAGAGAGAGGGGGAGAGAGAGAAAGAGAGATGAAAGAGAGATGAGAGAGACAGAGAAATAAAGTTACAGAGAAAGATGGGATATAAGAAGTTGGATGGGTAAGGAAGTGGGGAGGATTTTGGAGGAAGTAAAAAAGAATATGATCAAAATATATTGTATGAAAAGAATAATGATAAAATGAAAAAAATGAAGTTAATCCACTTTTCAAAAGAGATAAAACAGAGTTAAGTGGTTTTCTCTATGATGGTTGGAGGTGTGAAAACGCTCACGGCATTTTCATAAAGGGAAAGTAAAAGACTTGGTCTTCAAAGCAATAAACCTATAATTTACAATCCAATAGAATTAGTGCTGAAATCAAAAGTTACTAATGCCAGAAAAAAAAAAAAAGATTATCCTGGGGAAAAAGAAAAAAAAAATTGTGCCTGGACATAAGAGTCGGTAAGAATATGTTATGTAGATCAGTTGCCACAGTGTTTGTTAGGCCTAACCAAACATTCACATAGCTCTAGGTTCTACCCAACACTAAGTGTGGTGCTACATGCTTATAATGTCAGCACTAGTGAGTAGAAGACAGGGAATTTGAAATTTAAATAACAAAGTCAAGTCCAACACTGACTCTATGAGACCCATCTCAGAAACAACAAAAATTAGAAAGCAAAGAACACATAATTTCAGCACCAAATCCTTTTTGAAGATGCAAATGTTGGTCATCATTACCTTTTGGCCTTGTTTAATTTCAGACACAGTTAAATTGTTTTGCTTACTAGCTCATATAATAGAGACTAGTGTGCAGTCCCTTACTTTTTGATATTTGAGCATCACCTGTTTAGTTTTAGTTCCCAGGGTATGATTCTTCAGGACAAATGCATGGTGTCTATGAGATCCGAAATGACATAAACAAGTGCTTTTTACAGAGAACATGTCATTTAGGCCATGATTGCGTGCATGCCTTTCTTAAAATTATGCTACTGAAAAAGAGACCATCAAAAAACATTTTTTCATAGGTGTGTCATTTAGGGTTCAAATTAAAGACTACTCAGCCAACACACTGTAAGAACTATAGAAGCTAGCCTTAGATTACCCTGCTCGCTAGAGATTTTTGGGGCAGCTGTTAAGAGTTTAAGTTTATTACCTAGTTTTGTACAGAATTCTGCCTGCCAATATGCCCTGCTTGTCACGTGAATACTTTTCTTTCCCATGGGAGCGTCTAATCTAGTTGATTATAAACAAACGTGAACTATTCAATAGGTATTGTGTGTATTCTATTAAGGGTATTGAAAAGTAGAGGAAATGCTATCTATTTTAATCTTTGTGTATTATATACATAGTATATACATAAATATAAATTGCTATGTATACATGCATACATATATATGTATATATACAAATATGTATACATATATGTATATATATATATATATATATATATATATATATATATATATATATTAGCTGCATGAAGAAAATGACATCCTGGAATGGTTTATAGCCTATAGGAAATGAGAAGTTAATCATGAGAACATAAAAAGCTCTGTTGCATAAAGTCCTATCTGTTTTGTGATCCTGATAACTTTTAAGGTATTATATTTGATCATGTGGTCTGCAGGTCCATGTTCTTGACCAGAAGGAGCTGGTTTCATAGAGAATAAGCACATTGCTTCAAGGGTATGATAGATAAGTTGAGCACAGTACCTCTGTTCATATCCAGTTGTCTAGAACTTACTAAAAAGCTGTGGCTCTCTAACTCTGAAGTCTGAGCAACACCTCCGGCTAGATGAGTGTACTCTGCTTGAAGTTAAGTACAAAGCAAAACACTTCAAGAACTCGTAGGGAGAAAAAGAGAAAATGAATTATTATAGAAAAGTGGTCTCAGGCTCCTCTCCATTTCCATCTCTGCAGTTGTTTCAGACAGGAACAATTATGGGTCAGAGTTTTGACTATGGGATGGCAACCCCCTCCCTTACTTGATGCTCTGTCTTTTGCCAAGAGCCAGCCCCTGTAGTGGTATTCTTTCTTATTGGTTCTTCTTGAGGCAGAGGAGGGGAAAGAGCATCAGTGAAGTGTAAAACTTTGTCTTACACGATATTTGGGGTTGCTGTATAATAATAAAAAGCTTACTTATCTAAGTCTAATGTACTATGCTACTGTAGCTGATCTGCCTCTGTGTTCCTCTGAGGCCAGAAACTGCAGTCTCAGGCACTTAGCCCCTCATCCTAAAACAGCAGGAAATAAAAGTAAAGGTTTAATTGCTAGAGCCTTTTCCCTATTGTCCAGATGCCCCTTACTTGTCAGGCTAGGGGGAAGTTTGGAGCAGTAAACTTCTATTGAAACAGATGAAGAGAATAATGTAGAAGGGAAAACTTTTACATAGGCAAATATGCATAAACTCACATAAGTTCATATACAGATTCATGCATGCACATTTATGCATTTCCATTAAAGCCACTTGGGTTCTGCTTGCATGCATTCTCACAATTACATACTTAACACACACACACATCCATACTTACATGTGCACATGGAGCAAAAGATCAAGCACCATTGCAGAAAGAACTCATTCTTTCTGGATGAAAATTGAGCTCCAATATTTATTGCATAGAGAAAGAAAAAGCTTATACCCTTTTAATGCCAAATGAATTAAACCCAAGTTTGTAAGAACAAAGCTTGGTTTATCTTAGTAAGACTAAGCCTGCTTTGTTATTAAGAAAGTACATGTTCTGTTCCGTGGTAGGAAGAAGACTGCCTGCTCCTTCTGCTCTCTGCAGCTTCTTTTTTTCCTTTCCCTCGGCATTCTGCACAGTGCTCTCTTGGGTTGTTTTGTTTTAATGTTGCCTATAGTTTCTAAGTTCTACCACTCTGTATTCTTCTGATCTTGTTTTCTCCTCCTGTGCTCAAGTCACCACAATGCGTTTTCTCTCAATGCCTTTTCTCCCAAAGCTGTGCCTATACTTCTAAGTTCTTCTTGAGTTCAGTTCTGTCTAAATAGTGTTCTGTCTCTAGCTCCATATGTAGCAGAAGATGGCCTAGTCGGCCATCATTGGGAAGAGGGGCCCCTTGGTACTGCAATCTTTATATGCCCCAATACAGGGGAACGCCAGGGCCAAGAAGTGGGAGTGGATGGACAGGAGAGCAGGGAGGGTGGGGGGAACTTTCGGAATAGCATTTGAAATGTAAATTAAGAAAATATCTAATAAAAAAATTGGAAAAAAATACAAAAAAAAAAACTTCTCAGCTCAGTTCCCTCTCACAGCTCAATTTTTCTCAGCCCAGTTCTTTTCAGCTCAGTTCTGACTCTTCTCTTTGTCCTCAGCACTTAACCATCTTTCAGAATACATAATACATGTTGAAAAGTTCATCACAAGTTCACACACAAAACAAATCAAATCATAGATTGAAATAGAAGTTTACAACAGAGAATGTTTACATGCATAGCCATTAGGAGTAATTATCTGGCTAAACATCCATTACCTATCACAGAACCATGGGTTCACTAAAGTTTTAAAACCATAACTAAGTTATTAGTGAAGTTTTGTACAGATAAACCCAGTCAATATTTTATCTTCTGTGCTAGCACCTATAAGAAATCATTAGTTCCCTTTTTATGACCAGTGGTTTATTGTTTTACAACCTCTTGGAGTATGCTCTGAGTAGGAGAAAGTCTGGTTACTTTCTAAGATCAATTAACTGGTGACACTTGGGAGACTGGCAGAGTTCTCATTGCAGTTTTGACTATCAAACCTAATATCAGTCCCAATATAAAAGAGCTTAATAATCACTGATATAATTTTAGGAATTCTTATAGGATCATCATTAAGACTTAAGAGGTCAACAATTTGTCTATATAGCATCACTAAAAGACAGTACATCTTAGTGGATCTGCAGAGATCTGCCACAAAGGGGTGTGCTATTACTTGGTGATTATTATATTAAATGTTTAATAATAACAGGAAAAGCATTAATATGGGTGAACCTGTTGCAGATTATATAATAATCTGAAGCAGGCCATCTCAGGAAGATTGCCTGCTAGTTATTAGCTTGTCCAATTATGCCTCCTGACAGACTTTCTGCTTGAGGTGGGTTCTATAAGTTCCCTCTCCCTACTTTTGAGCATTTTATCTAAGGTCCCTCCCTTTGAGTCCTGAGAATCTTTCACCTCCCAAGGCTCTAGTGAATTCTGGAGGCTTCCTCCAACCTCCTACCTCCCAAGGTTGCCTGCTTCCTTGCTTTTTGCTGGTCTTCAGGGCCTCAATCCGTTTCCCTCACCTCTTCCCCCTCTCCCCCATCCACTTTCACTCCAGGGTACCTCCCTCCCCACTCCTTATGATTGCTTTCCTCACTTGGGCTCTTCATCTTGTTGACCTTTTTAAGATCTGTGGACTGTATCTTGGGTATTCTATACTTTTTTTTGCTAATATTCATTTATTAGTGAGTATATACCATGTATATTCTTTTGGGTCTGAGTTACCTTACTCAGTATGATATTTTCTAGTTCCATCAATTTGCCTGCAAAACTTGGGATGTCCTCATTCTTTTTTTTTTTTTTTTTTTAGATTTATTTTATTTTATTATATGTAAGTACACTGTAGCTGTCCTCAGACACTCCAGAAGAGGGAGCCAGATCTCGTTACGGATGGTTGTGAGCCACCATGTGGTTGCTGGGATTTGAACTTACCACCTTCGGAAGAGCAGTCGGGTGCTCTTACCCGCTGAGCCATCTCACCAGCCCCTGTCCTCATTCTTAATAGTGGAATAGTATTCCATTGTGTAAATGAACCCCCTTTTCTGTATCCATTCTTCTGTCCTGGAACATCTGGGATGTTTCCAGCTGAAGAAAAGAAGGTCCAGCAACAGGCCCAAAGTGGAATCCAGCGGAAGGGGAGGCCCCCAAAGCCTATTACTGACGCTGTGGAGTGCTCAATAAAGCGACCTATGATGACTGCCCTCCAAAAGACCCAACAAGCTCTGAAAAAGGCAGAGGCAGAGAGTTGCACACAACCAATGGGCCGAAGCTGCTGACCCCTTGATTGAATTAGAGAAAAACTGAAAGAAGCTGAGGAGGAGGGTGACCCTGTAGGAGGACCAGCAGTCTCAATTAACCTGGTCCCTCAAGACCTCTCAGACACTGGACCACCAGCTAGGCAGCATACACCAGCTGATATGAGGCCCTCAAAGCATATAGAGCAGAGGACTTCTGGGTCAGGGTCCAATCAGAGAAGATGCACCTAACCCTTAAGAGACTGGAGGTCCCAGGGAGTTTAAAGGTTTTGTGGAGTGGGTGGGTAGTGGCTGGTGGGGACATCATTGTGGAGATGGGGATGGGGAGGAAGTATGGTATATGGAATAGTCGGAGGGTGGACAGGGAGGGGAAGAAAATCTGGAGTGTAAATAAATAAATTAATTAAAAAGAAAAGAGAAAAGTGGTTTCTGGCACAGCTCAGAAGAATGAATTGATCAAGCCATATCTATTGGTAAAATGTGTAAGTTAAGTATGTGATTATTATTATCAAATTCATATTTTATGAAATTGGAAGAATATAGAGCATACATGGGTTAATTATAATCAGAGAGCAATATTATTACGTGAGTCGGAAAACTGTAGAGAAAAATCTCATATGCAAGCTTTACCTGTCAATACAAAGCTGTTGGCCTATGAGCTTAGGCAGGAAATAGGGAAGCAGAAGTTCCGATAGAGAGGGGGATTCTGGGATAGAGACAAGCATTGAGAGAGTTTTTCCCTGAGGAAGACATGAGCTCTAAAGAGGTAACACTCACATAATAGAACCAACCACGTGACACTCACATAATAGAACAAAAAGGTAGCTGAATTGGTGAACAGCCTAAGGCTTATAGTCTAAGCATTTATTCATATGTAATTCAGTCTTCCAGTCATGATTTCAGGAAACCTGGGCATGGGTGGAAAGGTCATAGCTACCTCAAACCCAGTGTCTTCTGAGTGTGCTCTGACATTTGTCTGAGACATTCACTGACCTAAATCAAACTATAAATATGAATATGGCACTGGAGTTAAACTTTAAACTTTGCTCTCTAGTCTGAGGAATTTGAATAATCAGGTACTATGTTCATTTAATTTTTTTTGCATAAAAAGCCCTATGAGTCAGTATTTAATGTCATGCTATGCTTAATTACATTAAATAAGAAACATGAATAAAATTTTACCACTACATCTTTAGTTGATGAAACAGCTACAGGTATTTTTTGAGTAAAGAGAACATTCTATGTGGCTATATCTTTATTTTGTATCATCTCTAAATCTCATTCAGTAACTTATAGCTCCATCAACAGATAACTTTTTCATCAAAAGTTTCAAGCACGGGGGCTGGTGAGATGGCTCAGCGGGTAAGAGCACCCGACTGCTCTTCCGAAGTGATAGGTTCAAATCCCAGCAACCACATGGTGGCTCACAACCATCCGATCTGGCTCCCTCTTCTGGAGTGTCTGAAGACAGTGTACTTACCTATAATAAATAAAATAAATCTAAAAAAAAAAAAAGTTTCAAGCACAGCATTTCTGTAGCCATGTACATAACATGTAACTGATAGCATGGTTGAATATATGCTTATGTGGCTTGATATGATCTTTTTACCAGAAATAAGTGTATAAATTTAAAGTAGATTTAAATTTTGATAGTTTTCTTTGAGTTGAAGAGGATATATCGAAGAAATGAAGCCCAAATACGAATTATAATATTACTTATCATATCAACTTTTTCCGAAGATGTATATAGTTTGCAAATGGGGTTGTTCTGTGTTCAGAAACATAGCTTGGGTTAACATTCTATGTTGATTGGTATAGGGAAGGTTGTAGCACAAATAAAGGTATGACAGTTCTAAAGGAATTTCAATTAAATAATTCTAACCGCATCATAAAAGGACATATTAAAGGTCAAGGATTGGCCTCAGTTGGAAAATTGCTATCCATTTAAACATGAGTTGCTAAGTTCAATTCTAAGGCTCATGTTTATAAGCTAGATTAGTAGCATGTACTTTGGAACCCCAGAGTTGGCAAAGATGTCACAAGACAATCCCTTTGACTTGCTGGCTGGCCAAGTAAATGAGTTCCTGATTCGGTGAAAGACACTGCCTCAAACATAAGATGGAAAGTAATAATAAAGACAGCTTACATTGACCTCCACATAAACACACACACACACACACACACACACACACACACACACACACCTACCTGCATACATACATGTACCCGCACAAAATGTTGTATTATGTTGAGTACACTGACCTTGAAGCCAGCCTCACATAGGCTGGAAAGACAGTGTTTGGAAGAGCAGATTACTGTAAGGAGCTGACACGCAGCAGGAGTCAGATAGAGGCTGTATTTTTCTTGGACTCTGTCAAGCAACATAGAAACTGCATCCTCAGGCAATGGACACCTAAACATAGCAAAGAAGTGCATGCATGCTGATGAGCCTTAGCAGGTCGTTTCTTTGGGTGTATGTGTTAATAGTTTCATTAGTCCTTACATCTCTCTGTTGAAATGGGTAGCAGTGTCACCATAATCTAAGGTGAGTGACTCCCTATCATGCTCAGTGTTTATCCAACTATTGTCACAATATAGACAAGGGGTGAAAAAAGGATTAGTAAGCATGAGTGGTCAGAGGAGCCTGAAGGACTTACGAGGCAAAAATGAAGGTACATGGATATTCCCGGAATAATAGACTCGTGATAGATTTTTAAATGTTTGTTTGTTTGATTGATAGAGTTTTAAAGTAATTCCTAGGTTTATAGAAATAATATGGAGAAAAAAACAAGTTTTTAGTATAATATTTTTATTACTTCTTCGTGAATTTCACACACACACACACACACACACACACACACACACTTAAAGATAATTGTAAAAGGCTGTGAGTGAAAGTGGTTTGGGGTATCATGATAGAGGTTTGAGAGGAGATTATAGTTTCAGAACAATAAAACTGTTATTTAGAGAAAACAAAAAGAAAGTGAGCTGATCAAGCCAAAGAGAGGAAGCCAGTTAAGATATTTCCTCTCCTGTCTCTATTTTAGATCCTGCCTGCAGATTTCTGTTTTTACCTCGTCCCTAGACTTCTCTTAGTGATGGACAAAAATCTGTAAAAATAAACATACCCTTTCCTCCCTGAAGTCCGTCTGGATCAGTATTTTATCAGAGCAACAAAAAAGCCCAAAAGGACATTTTTTATTGTGTTCATTTTGCCAACCTTATTCTTTGGGGGCTTTTTAAATGTTTTCTTTACTACACTGTCTTATTTCTCCTGACCCCATTAATTTCCTCTGTGCTGCTTTCAGATGTTCACTGACCTCTGTTTTAGTGAACCTCCTCTTATTCACTAATCTATAAGGCATTTTATTTGGAGCAATGTTTAATACAGGGAAAGGAATGAGCAAGTGTATGGTCAGAGGGTACACTGTCAGCGATTAGGGTACCAAGTGTGTGGTCAGAGGGTTCACTGTCAGCGATTAGGGTACCAAGTGTGTGGTCAGAGGGTACACTGTTAGTGATTAGGGTACCAAGTGTGTGGCCGGAGGGTACACTGTCAGCGATTAGGCTTCAGCATCCCACCTCTGCTACCCCCTCAAATGTTGCCTACATACACGTTTAGCTCCTCCTACCTGGCTTAGCCCTTTCATATATCTCTGCTTTCACCTGGCAGAAATTCTGAGCATGCACATCTTACAATTTCATATTCCCCATATCTTTAGTGCTTTCCATTAAGTCCATTTGTTACCATGGTATTAGTGAGTCATGCTTAAAGTAGCTCTACTGCATGCATCATTATTAAGATGGCAATTTTTTCTTTGATACAGCATACAAAAATTTGAAGTAATGGCAGTCAGTGCCTTTATAATCTACAACAGAAATCTGAGTTGAAATTGGATCCCATTTCATTTTGTCTGATCCTTTGCCCATTGTTCTCTGGGTTTCTCCTCCTTCCTTCCTCCTTGCCTGCCATTTAATATACTGTTAACATTTCTGCTTTTTGTAATAGTATACACTACATGCAAGAGAAGTGAGCATTTCCAAAACTAGGTTTGACCTCGTTTATTTGTGAATATATTCTATGTGATTAAAGAAATGGACAGACATTTACATTGTTAATCATCGTCGGCTAATTCTTGGGTTTTCACACAGCAGAACTAGAGATTCCCATCCCCACCAATTTCTCTTCTCTCTACTCTGCAGCGTAGGATGTCTCCAAGTCACATATTAGTTTATTTCTCATTTTTCAGTATGTTACTGTTGACCCCTATTCCCCCAGATACTCACAAATGGAGATATGACTACTTAGATAGATGGAATGCATTTCTCAGAGAAAGAGGAACACAGTTAATATACATTTGTGCTATACCTGTGCACTCACACGCAGTCCCCTGGGTACTCCTTGGCAAACACCTGTCTACTCACTAGTATTCACCTGTGTGCTCATAAGCATACATCTATGCACTCACTAGCATGTGTTTTTATACTCACACACATGTACCTGTACTCACAAGTATGCACTTGTGTACCCACACACATGCACCTGTGTACTCACTAGCATACATGTGCACACTTACTAGCATGCACCTGTGTACTCATTAGCATACATGTGAACATTTACTAGCATGCACCTGTGTACTCACTAGCATACATGTGCATACTTACTAGCATGCACCTGTGTACTCACTAGCATACATGTGCATACTAGCATATACTTGTGTACTCACACTCATGTGCTTGTGTACTCACAGGCATGCACCTGTGTACTCACAAGCATGTACCTGTGTACCCACACACATGCACCTGTGTACTCTCTAGCATACATGTGCACACATACTAGCATACACCTGTGTATTCACTAGCATACATGTGCACACTTACTAGCATGCACCTGTGTACTCACTATCATGTGCTTGTGTACTCACAGGCATGCACCTATGTACTCACAAGCATGCACCTGTGTACCCACACACATGCACCTGTGTACTCACTAGCATGCATTAGGACTGACACACAGTGAGCAAAATGAAAGGGGTGTGAGTGAAGTAAATGACTGAGAGAAGTGTGAGGTTGCACTTCTAGAAAAGGACCAGCAGAAGGATGCCAAATATTTTCAAATTACCTTCCTCTCTTGAGAATCATATAGCCTTATGCGAGTGGGAAAATACTCATATCTCTCAACTGGAACAGTTGCTTAAATATCGTCTGGTTCAGGAAAGTTACAGACTTTTCTAATCTTTTAATCTTTGAAGCAGCACAAAGTAATATACTAAATTAGATTTCCCCAATACAAATATCACAGTATTTGTGGAATAGTTAAGAGTTATTTTGGTATTTTAAAGCCAAGAGTATTTTCCACTCATTATTTAATTTATTTCCAAATTTATACTTCCTGTTCTATATATATTGGGAGTTGAGACACCTTTCTCTGAAGCTCCTTGAAGCCATAGATGTCTATTATTTTCTGTTGTGATGTAGGTGGAGTCTCCTATGGTGTAAGGCAACAAAGTGCCTCTGAGAGGTGGAACTTTCAGGATGTGGGGACCAAGGGAATTCAGTTATGTCATTGGAGGCATGCTCTCAAAGGGATTGTTGGGTTTTCATCACTTCTCTGTTTTTATTATTTTTAAGTAGTTTATTCTACCAAGTGCTTCTATTACAATGTACCCATCCTTCTAAGAACTATAGAAGTGGCCTCAAAAATACAGTTGAGAGCAGTTATAAAGATGTGAGCACATTCTGGACTGGGAAGCATCTGTTCCCTTTCTTTATAAACCATCAGTGTGCTTTGTTATGAGAGTGCAAAGCTGGCTGCAGCAGCCTATGGGTGTGAAGTTCCGACTCGTTCTTATCTTGAGAAGTGAAGAGCTGCAAAGGTACACAGTGTGTTTTGTGAGTCCCAAACAAGTTTCTCAGAAGGTCTTAGATGAATTGTAAGACAACATAACTAAATGCCACATGGGGACTCCTTAGGAGAACCTCTCCAGTGTTTGTGAATGATGTCTCTCTTATGTGCTTTTGGTACATACGTCTTTTCATAAAATGCTTTTAGTTGCCGATGACTTCCAACCCTGCATGTGTCACCTTCTCCCTTTGCAAGCTTCCTTCTCCAAGAATGGAATGCTCCCTTCTTCTTTAATGTCATACATATCCATCACCTTCCTTGTTCCCACACCCCTCCTCTATGCTTTCCTCCACTCTCATGATCTCCATTCTACTTCCAAGTCTCATGCACACACACACACACACACACACACACACACACACACACGTGCATTCACATGTAACACACACAATAAATATATACAGATATGCACAAACACACATACATGCACATATACACACAGACACATACATTTAAGTCTACATTCACAATTTAGATTTCTCTCCTAGTAAAGAAAAAAGGAAAGGAGAGAGGAGAGGAGAGGAGAGGAGAGGAGAGGAGAAGAGAGGAGAGGAGAGGAGAGGAGAGGAGAGGAGAGGAGAGGAGAGGGTGTTCAGAAAAACACATAGAAAAGTAATGTTTAAATCCATAAAGCACGAACTTTAATCTGGAGAAAACATTGATATAAAAATGGTTGTGAACTATATTTTAATGTATGTGAAATTTTGTTTATGAGGTGTTTAAATAAATGTAAGTATATGTTATTCTTTGTAGTAATTACATACAGTATGGCTTTATTAAATACCTAGGTATTAGGCTAGCTGACATTGCCAAGGTCACATATAATTAGAAAGAAAATGCTAAACTTTACTTGTCACTCCTGTCATTTATGCAATTAAAATGGTAAGGGTATTTCAGAGTGGAAAGACCTCTAAAGGATAACTTCCTGATACTCTGGGCAAGTTTATCTGAATGTAGTGTAACTCTAAGAACAATAATAAGGTAAGACACTCAAGGGTTAGTTGTATTCGTTGTTGTTGTCTGGTTTGTTTGTTTTGTCTTGAAAAGATATTTTTTAATGGTAGCATTACAATGATGAGTACCTTGAATTTTGAAAATCACACTAAAATTCTTCCAGAATTTTGGAGTGACTGTGGTCTATGGACCAGTTTACTGCAACACACCTAGATGTGAAATCTGTCAGAAGCAACTCTGTGTGGGCTTCATCATATAGGTTGGAGTCCTAGAGGCTTGGCTATGATGTCAGTACTCCAGCTTTGGCCATGATGATCGGGTCTTTCAATCAGCCTCAGTGCTCATTTGTCATTCATCAGAGCTACAGTGTGGCTGATTAACCACAGTGTCTGGTCACATCCTCATTAAGTGGCAATGGTCTGAGATATAAGGAAAGCAAATAGTATGGATTTCGTATGAAACTGCCAAAATACAAAATTCAGAAAAATAAAAATGAGCCCTATGTTATTATTCCAGAAGATACCATGATGCCTTTGTTTTTTTGGTGTGGAGGGTATATATTCATACACATTTGGTTATAATATGTGGAACATTGGGCTATGCAAAGACAGTCTGGTCTCCAGTCAAGCTGAGGTGTTAAATCCCGGGACCCGGTGGTGATAATTCACCTACATGAGACAGAAGGAGTTCTCTCATGTCTCCTAAAACCCTGGCTCCTATCAAAGTTACTGCCCCCTCAGCCCCCACAAGAGAAGCATGGTTAGCAGTCATGTAGGCAATGTCCCAAGCTTCTGACCTTCAGGCTAGACTCCTCCCTAGTTACCTAGGAACAGAAAAGATAGCAGCATACTTTAAGAGGGGCTGTTTGGCCCCTCCTCACTCTCTTGGTCTTGCTCTTGCTCCTACTCCCCTTACTCACCTTTTCCTCTCTCTTCCTCTTTTTCTCTAGCCTTCTCTCTCTCCTTTCCCCCTTCTCTCCTCTTGGCCATGGCCAGTCTCTCTCTCTCTCTCTCTCTCTCTCTCTCTCTCTCTCTCTCTCTCTCTTTCTCTCTCTCTCTCTCTCTCTCTCGCCTTCTTCCTTTCTCCCAGCCTTTCTACAATAAAGCTCTAAAACCATAGACTGTCTCTGTTCATCTGCACTTACTCTCTCCTGTGTGTGAACCTCTCTCCCTAAGCCCTCTCTCCCATAACTCCAGAGCTACAGGGCATCCCCTCAGGACCCCAGTCGGGGGCTGCCCTTGTGCACCCCCCATCAAGTGTGGTCAGTGGCTTAGATGCCCACCCAGGGCCCAGTGGAAAGAGTCTGACAGCCCTCCCATGTCCACCTACCCAGAGCATAGGAGGAACTATGGCCAGATGTGGGCTATCATCCCTCCCACCCCCCTCACCCTTTTAGTTCCCACAATAATACTCTGTATATTTTATCTAGTTGAAATGTTGTATACAATGAGTTTACAACTAGAATTCTATGGCTACTTTTTACCACCACCATAATCCAACATGTGTTATTAATGTTTTTATCATTAAACATACTTAAAATGCAGATTGACATATGCCAGTACTATTTCTATTAGGTTACTAAAATATACTGGACTTGTGCACTGGCTTAGAGTATGAGATCTTTAAACTCACTCTTTTCTAATTTCTTCATTCAAAAGCTGTTTGTTGAGTACTTATGTGTTAGTTACACTTCTTGCCACTTCTGGCTCCCTATACAGACTAATTCTTCTAAAACTCTATGCCTTCCTTTGTAAAGTTTATATTTTAGTGGCCCTAAACCAACTTTTTGCATTTTATTACTCTGATACACGCAAAACTAGAAGGCCCTCCTAGACATAGAGACCAGGCAAAACATTGAATTGGATGATTGAAAATACAATAGAAAATGTATACTGCAGTCCACTTGGGACATAAATAGGACAAAGAGACAACTCACAAATAGAATGTATTTAATGAGAGGTGAATATAGAAAACTAATGAAAATATGTTACAATGAGAGAGAAACTTTTATCCAGAGACAATTCATTTTGTGAAACTTCTCCACTTTACTTAGACCGCTCGACCATCCTGACATATTCTCCACTTTACTTAAGCTGACAATCACAGGAACAGCAGTCATTTGGTTTCCGGAAGTGAAGTGACTTGTTTCTCTAGATTCTTGTGTTCCTAGGCTCATGAACTCCCAGTAATGGACAGTTGGGAAATATAGTTCCAATGACTTAACATTCTTCCAACTGACTACTTACCTGCTACCCCAGCAATGATCTGTGGAAGATGACTCTGAATTTTAGTAGAGCTGAAAAGAAAGATACTTGGCATTGAATGCAAGGAAGAGGTCTAAAGAAAACTAAGGTGCAGATAACTGGTAAGATAACTGAGTGGTTAGAGGCAGTTCTAAGCAAACAGGACAGAATCAGCAATAGTCAGTGAAGAAGGAAACCTGTTAAAGACATATCATAATGTCATCAAGGATGATCACTGTATCGGTGTTTTTCTGGTAAAAAGAAGTAGATAGATGATAGATCTTTCCTTTTGCTTCAGACATATTTGTCAGTTTCCCACAGTGAGGGTGGACCTGAAAATAAAGGATTGGGCATGAAAGAGATTCATGAATAGAGAATTTGTGATTGGGCTGAGTGTTTAAAGGTATAAATCCAAATGTCTGTGACAGGTCTATACATTTGTTCCCAGTAAATCTGGTGCTTTAAATACATAACCTCCCTCATTTCTATAAGGCTATTCTCTACATTGAGAATTATTCTATATTAAATGGGTTTTTTTAGGAGTGACTCACAATTGACTTGTTAGAAGGAGGACTTGGGGATTGTTTTGCATATTAATCACACTAATTTATTTCCGCTTACTAAAATAAGTTATAGCAGTTTCTAAAAAGGGAAGCTCTATTTTGCTTAGGAATTTTAAAGGAACTTTGGCCCCAAAGTTCTAGACATGAGCATCATGGCAGTAGTATATGTTCAGAGAAGGACTGTTCAGAGCATTACAGATAAGAGAAAATGGCGGGGGGGGGGAGAAAGGGGGATGAAGGAGGGAGAGGAGGAAAAAGAGAGTAGGAGAGATGGGAAGAATAGGGGAGAGATGGGAAGAAGGATAGATGAGGTAAAATACTACCAAGAACCTCCCTCCCGTGACTTATTTCCTCCAGTTCAATCCCATAACTTACTTTCTAGAATGTTCTATAATAGCACTACTGCTAGAGGAACAAGCCCTAAGACATGACTAGTTTAAGGAGACACTTCATATCCTAACATAACATAGGTAATTACCCAATATTTAATGCTTTGATTTTTTAACCAGATTTTTATAAAGTATAATGTAAGTAAAATGGTTGCCACGAAGCATTTAACATACTCTGAACTCTACTACTGTTTCAATCAACATATAACTGACTATAAGGTACCCATTATGTTTAATAGTAAGGATAATGAAGAAACATAATACTTAGAATCTGTCAATGCCTTTAGCAAAAGGATCTACCACGAGCAAATCTCTACACAAATGAATTGGAGTTTATTGATTTTTTAGATTAAAGGACCACCCCACTGTATGGAGGGGACAGTGGTATACAGAGAGCCATTATAGGATTTGACTTTACAAAGTGAGTTCCAGGACAGCCATGGATATACAGAGAAACCCTGTCTCAAAAAACAAAAACAACAACAACAACAAAAAAGGATTTGACTTTGATTGGGTGAGTTACAGAACAATCTAGAGATATAATACAATGAAAAAGCAAGAACTTCATAATTGAGTTGTTAATATATTTTGTTTATTGGAGGGTGACTGTGAGAATAGGCAATTGGAAAGGAAATATCAGTCACTCATTTCACCAAGGAGGAGATGTTGGTATTTTGTGATTGGCACAATGATTTTGGGTCCAAAATTCACATTGCAAGTTATAAATTCATTGGAATAAGTTTTGGGTTCGTTATGCTTCTAGTGACAGAAAGCAATCTTGAAAGAGCTCAAGAATTGATAAACCTGAAAGGAGTGCAAGAGAGGGAAGAAGCCAAGACAAAAGTTCTGATCAAGACTCAAAGTTTAAATATTTAGTTTAATATTCAGCACTGTGCTTATATAGGGAAAGCCCACAGACCCATCCTTTGTTTCAACCTGATAATGTTGCAAAGCAAGCTCAGAAGGCAGTCTATTTCTCAAAGCTCCTGTAGGAAACTACAAATTCTATGAGGGCAAACTTCACCTAGGTTTTAAAACCCATTGTGGCAAGCCCCTCGGTCCTATGAAAGCATTATTTGTATTGCAATCCCCTGCAAAGCAGCAGCCAGAGCCAGACCCTTATTGTATGAAGTCCAATTTCTGTCTCCAAAAATTCTACCAGCTGCTTTTAGCAGTTCATCAGGACCCTGATAGATAAACTCCCAATGAGATCTCCTTCCCATTTTGGAGGGTTAAATTTGCTTTTATCACTATATCCAATAAAGCTTATGTAAAAGGGACAGCAGGCCCATACTGTGCTACAGCTGTTTTTTTTTTGTTGTTGTTGTTTGTTTGTTTGGTTGGTTTTTTTGTTTGTTTTGTTTTGTTTTGTTCGAGACAGGGTTTCTCTGTATAGCCCCTGCTGTACTGGAACTCACTCTCTGTAGACCAGGCTGACCTCAAACTCATAAATCTGCCTGCCTCTACCTCCTGAGTGCTGGGATTAAAGGCGTGCGCCACCACGCCCGGCTACAGCTGGTTTTTGTTTTTGTTTTTGTTTTTGTTTTTGTTTTTGTTTTAACTCTTTTATTACTCTTGCAATCATCCCCAGTTGCTTGATTTTTTTTTTCCTTAATTACAAATATGAGTGAGTTTAAATTCCTGGGCCTGTGATCAAACTGCAAATTTCAGCCAATGGAATACTGGCAGTTTAACTATAATTTTTAAGTTTCTTTTGCAATATTAGAGCACAACCATAGTTTTAGAAAACAAAACCCAATTTTAAACAACCCATTCTCGTTAAAATCAGTACCAAGAGCATTATTTTCATGTTACAAAGTTTTTGGCTGCCAGTTCCTGCACATGAATGCACAATGGTGCAGTCTCCAATACCTGAAAGAGACATTGCCCTAAATCCTAGTCAGATTTCTAGGATAAATATTATCCCAATTTAGAAGTATATTTAGAAACCTATTTTCCTGGGTTGGCTCATGCCATGTGTTGTGGTCTAGAATGACTCCAACCCTGACTTACCAGTTTTAAGCTGACTGTTAGCAATGTTACACATTTCTAATCATACCCAATAACTTATAAGCCGATATTCTAGAACCAAGACATGCAGAACATAATTGTACTTTTAAAACCAGTCAGAAACAAAAAGGAAGTGACTACACACATCTTATATATTTAGACCAATCAAAATTTTCTTATCCTGCCAGGCGTGGTGGTGCACGCCTTTAGTCCCAGCACTGGGAAGCAGAGGCAGGCAGATTTCTGAGTTCAAGGCCAGCCTGGTCTACAGAGTGAGTTCCAGGACAGCCAGGGTTATACAGAGAAACCCTGTCTCAAAAAAACAAACAAACAAAAAAATTCTTATCTTTTCTAGCTGTAATTTCAAGAGAAAAAGCACATTGTCACTTGTTGAATCCAATATACATAATTGCAGAGAATATTTTTTTAAGTAAAAAAAGATGCCAAAAGCTGTTGGATCCTTGAAAAGTGACTTGGCAGATACTCAGCCCTTAGCAGGGCTTCTCCAACTGTGCTTGGCCCCCAGCTACAGTGCAGGGTAACATTAGTTTCTGTGCAAATTGAGACTGTCTTTTACACAAGTTAAACTAAATCAAGGGGTTAAATCAAGCCAGCAGTTAAAGTTTTAACCATTTTTTTCTTTTCAACACGAAACACAGAACATTAATTATTCAAGCAATGAAACAAAAACAGATGTAAATTTACACACATGGACAGATTGGTACACCAAGGACAGACAATGGACAGAGAGGGAAGAGAACTTGATGTCCCAAAGGGGCCTAAATATAACCAGAACTAAAGATATCTCCAGTAGGAGCCAGAGAGGAAGCAGGACATCTCCCATTTTCTTCCTGTCCCTAGGAGAGCTCTGAAATAGCTTATATCCATTTTCCTTCTCTTTTGCTAATATGTCCTGGGCAGGGGACAACTGCTTTTCTGAAACCTATTCTTTCTCTCTCTCTCTCTCTCTCTCTCTCTCTCTCTCTCTCTCTCTCTCTCTCTTTCTCTTTCTCTGTCTTTCACATATCCTACTTCTGGGAACCATAAACAGCATAAATCTACTTGAGTTAAGAATTTTTCTAACTTCTCTTTTAAACGCTGCTCCTCTCACCTGATGGAGCTCTTGGCTGTGGACAAATGCCTATATAGAATTCCCCTAGGTGAATTTGGTAACCACTTAATGTGCCTACTGCAACAACAGCCTCAAAAAAAAAAAATAAACTTTATAACTACTGCTAGCATTAATGTTGCTCATTGCTTACCATACAGGATACTATAACTTATCTTCTGTTTTCTGTGGCGCTCCATCCAAGACAGCATTTCTCAGTGGGTTATACCCCACTCCCTGTTTTCAGTCCCCTCGAAGTCCCTGCACTACCTGTAGCTATCCAAAAAAAGATGCCCCACCAGACCACAGGGGCATGTGCTCCACTATGTTCATAGTGGCCTTGTTTGTGATAGCCAGAGCTGGAAACAGCCCAGATGTCCCACCAGAAGAATGGCTAAAGAAAATGTGGTTCATTTACACAATGGAAGCTATTAAAAATAAAGACATCATGAGTTTTGCAGGCAAATGTATGAAATTAGAAAATATCATCCTGGTCTAGTTGGCCATCATTGGGAAGAGAGGCCCCTTGGTCATGCAGACTTTATATGCCCCAGTACAGGGGAACGCCAGGGCCAAGATGTGGGAGCGGGTGGGTAGGAGAGCAGGGCCGGGAGGGGGGAGGGTATAGGGAACTTTCTGGATAACACTTGAAATGTAAATGAAGAAAATATCTAATAAAAGTTGGGAAA
>LR749592.1:0-93180 GCA_902729485.2 Mus minutoides
GTTTCCACTACTCATTCACATGCCCGAAGAGCACGTCTGAGAGGCCCCCAGATAGATTGGGTTAATACTCGCAAATGACTCTTGGTTTTCCTATTTAGAGAAATCATCGAAGCCACTTGTCATGGACTTTTGGGCAGAAAACTATGTTAGTGGGTTTGTAAAATGTAGACTTGAACAAAAGGCTGCTTGTTTGCAAGCTTCAGGAGAACGAATAAAGTGAGTAATTGGTGAAAATTGTGTTGAGGATGAAAGACAACTGGAGACTTTCTGGTTTAACCTTTTCATAGATAATAACAACCATTGTGCATCCAGAGATGATGCTTTACACGTATAAGTGCCTGAAAGTGGCACAAGGATGGGTGACTGGATGGTTAGTAGAAACCCTTCTGGGGCCATTCATGTACGCATGGTCTCCTTTTGAGTATCCCAGCTGGAGAGGAAGACATCCCCCATGCACATCCTACTCAGGGGCCTCAAACAGGTGTCCTTTGCACAGTAGACTGTTGCTATGGAATGGATTATGTTGGATCACACAGTTGGGGCGTTTATAACAGCTCATCCACAGCAAAAACGACCCATAGAGTACATCCATTTCATTCTGTGCCCACATGTAAGCATGTAGGATGACTTATCTTACAAAGAACAGAGGAAAATCACATGAGGCCCCCTGGCATGTGTATAGATCCATCAGGAGCAGAGATTAAATCCACCCCCGCCACCCCTCCCCCCCAAAAAAAGTGATCTCGAAAGTGAAGATATCTGTAACTTGGAATTGACTTAGTCTCTTTTGGAAAGGCCGTTTGGGATTTGTGTTGTCTGAATGTGAGTGATTTTTCCCATCACCTCCCCACAGTTATGGTCCTACTAGGCTCTTACATAAAATAACGTGGGAGAGCCTGCACATACCATCCAACAAGGTGCTAGTTTCACAAGCAGCCTGTGGGCTCTTTCTCTAACATCTGATAACACAGGAAGTAGAGGAGGCCAAGGATGAAATGAAAATGCTCTACTTTAAATTAGACTAGAATAACTTTCCACTTACATGTATAACCTAATGATGGAAACTGTACCTACAGTTAACTAGGGCATGCGCCCAAACTAACGATGCTTATAAAAACTGTTGATCTTGGGTGTTTGTTTGTTTGTTTGTTTGCTTGTTTTCTAAGACAGGGTTTCTCTGTGTACCCTGGCTATCCTGGAACTCACTCCGTAGACCAGGCTAGCCTTGAACTCTGTCTGTCTCTGCCTCCCAAGTGGGATTAAAAGCGTGTGCCTGTGCTGGCTTTGGCAGCACATATACTAAAAGCGTATGCCACCAGTACCTGGCTGTTGATCTGTTTTTTTATTTTTGGTTTATTTTTGTTTGTTTTGTTTTGTTTTTGCATGTGTAAAATGTGGGGAAACATTTCTTGTCTAGGAGATAGCATCTGTTTTTCCAAATGAAAAACTTGCCAATTTGTCCCAAGTCAGCTGGGTCAGATGTTCCTCTCATGTCCCATCATTCCAAGTAGCATTTGTCAAAGCCTTGGCTTGTTTCCAGAGGTGTGATCATAATTCTGTGAGTTTTTATTTTTAAAAAAGGAAGCATGCAATACTGAAACTTTTGTTCAGTGATCTGGCAGCTTAAGGGTTTATTTTTGTTTCAAAGGCATTTGGAATTCTATGTCCTGTGGGTTATATGAACCCTAAGTGTTGCTTTGCTCCAGTCTATGGTCAAAGTTGTTTGGGTAACTAGACTTTGCCCACACTTTGGAAGCCATCAAACTTTAGAGTTTCTGGAAACTGAGTCATTCGAGATGGAAACACAGAATGGGGACAGCAGAAGAGAAAACGTTGGGGTCACCTGGCCCAGTTCTTTAGTTTAAAAATGAGCAAAGTTGGTTTCAGAGGAGTTAAATGCCCTTTCTCCAAGAGTGAAGAGCGGACAGTTTGTGTTTCTATCCAGTAGATAGTCACTGACTATTATGAGGTACCTGTCACGGGTGAGTTGCTGAACATTTTGAGGTGCCTGTCACAGGTGAGGTCTTGCATAAGACTCTAAAGGAACTTGGTCAGAGAGTGAGATTCAAATCCTGTCTTTATGCAGTTCATGTGTCATTCTATGAGAAGAGCATTTAACAGCCACACTCACCAACAGCCAGGAGCTGGGGCACTTATCAGAGAGAAGCCAGGAGGCTCCCTTTGACTCATAAAGGGGCTCTGTGATTTCTGGAAACCCTTTTGGTATAGTTCCTTAAACCATCTTTTTAGGGAAGAATGTGTATCCTGCGCATCCATCCTGGATAAAAGAAAAACCAGGCTGGCTTATACTTAGAGTAGATGGTTCATTAATGCTAACCCAAAGTTAATCCCAACTCCCACAGTAATAATTTTCTCAGAGTAGTGGTTATGATGGTGTTAAAATTTACAATAGCATTACTCACGCATTCTATTTTAAATTAGTGTCTTGCTTATTTCTAGTCTGCAGTGCTGCTGACATGGATATTGACATATCCCCACAACTTGAAAATCACATTATAGTTCATCTACATGTGCGTTGTTTGGAAAGATAGACCAAAGATTAAGTCAAAAATTAATACAGACAAAAGAAAAATTAATTAGGGTCATTTTAATATTCGAGAGAAATGCTGGAACTGTTATCTAGATGTAGAAGAAAGGAGTCTGTTTCCAGAGCAGTATTTGTAGGACCTGGTGGTTTTAGTTGAAGGTAAACTAAGCAAGATCTCAGGGAATTAAGAAAACAAAACAAACAAACAAACAAACAACTTCATGCAGGCTCATAAACAGAAAATTTGATATTGGAGAAGATACTCTTCTGCCCTGAATTGGTTCTCTTACCTGAAAAATTTTGCCATTTCAGTGGGAAGCAAAGGAAGAAGACGGTGTACAATTATTCATCCAGCCACCTAGCCATTCCACCTAGCATCTACCCATCCATCCACCCATCCCACTACCTAACTATCTACCCAATTCACCTATCTGCCCATCTACCCATTTAGCCACCTAGACATCTACCCTTCTATACATCCATCTACCTACCCATTCACCCACTCATCTATCTACCCACCCACCCACTCATCCATCCACTTAGTCATCCACTCATCCATCCATCCATCCATCCATCCATCCGTCCATTCATTCATACATATATTCACTTACTTATAAATTTGACTTTTAGTCTCTGTGCTATTTATTAAGTAAATCTCAGGCGAGCAGAGAGCCAGGGCTTTGCTCACTGACTCCAGGAAGGGAGACAGTCCTCGCTGCATAGCAAGCCCCCATTCAGTGTTGAATGTATGACTGAATGGAATGAGTGGGGAGTTTCAAATTCTGTCAGATGACACCTTACTGGAGGATATTACTTTGTTGTGAAAAATGTTGTCTTATTGGAACCATGAGAACTATCTTTAGAGTTTTGAAGGCCTGTCATAGGAATAGTCAGAAGGCAGAACCTTTTGTGTCTCTGCAGGAGACAGGGCAGGGAGCATGGATAGATCTATAGTGGTGCTAACTAAAAGCATTTGGGGTGCTCATTTTGAAGCCAACTTTTTATGGAAAGTGGGGGGTTAAAAGGGGTATGTTTAAATTTCATGGTAAGGCTTAGCTCCACGGTAGGAACATTTTCTAGTACGTATAAGGCCCTGGGTTTGACTTTTAACACCAGAACTAAAAAAAGGTTAAAATTGCAGTATGTTTGCTGGACATGATGGCACATGCCTGCAGAATTCCCAGCACCCAGGAGGCTGATTGCAGGAGGATTGAGAATTTGAGGTCAGCTTGAGCTTTATGGTGAGTAGTGGATCATCCTGAGATATATAATGAGACCCTCTCACAAAAAGCCAATAGATGAACAAAAAATAATAAACTTGAAATTTTTTGATTTGGGCTGGGGGATAGGGAGATGGCCTAGAGGGTGAAAAAATTGCTTGCTTGCTGGTGGGAGGGGGCAGACACTGAAAGTTGTCCTCTGATATCTGCATGTATGTGACATACATGCATGTACAACACACACACACACACACACACACACACACACACACACACACAGAGAGAGAGAGAGAGAGAGAGAGAGAGAGAGAGAGAGAGAGAGAGAGAGAGAGAATTTGATCGGAACTTTCATTTCTTAAAGTAAACCAAAAAGTCAACAAGACTACCCTGGTCTTAGTTGTGTAAAGCCACATCCAGACTGAATCAACTCTTCCTTGTATCTCAGGTGGAGGGGCTTGGATACATCTTTCTGAAATTTTTTCTGATTCAATTTTATGCTTGAACCATATGGTTTTCCTTAGATCAAATTCACTTTTTGGAAAAGCTGTTGAAATACAATTCACAGCATATCCAATTTCCACAGGTTTTGGAGACCTCGTCTCTATCATTGTGTGTATTTTTGTCTTTTGCTTGTTTGTTCTGAGATAGCGTTGCTGGTCCTGAATGCTTAAACCTCCTCCCAACCCTCAAAGGCTGGGGTTAAAGGCAGGTGCCACTTTGTTCAGTTTCTACCTTCAACTTTTCATTATTAGAATGTTTCCTATTAGTTCTGGCTTGCTCAGGAGGTATTGTCTCCAATGACAGTGTTTTATTGTGGATCTACCAGTTTATGTATCTTCTATTTTTTCCCAAGTGTGCACATGTGCATGCATATGCATACATATGTGTGTGTGCATGTGTGCGTGCATGCATATGCATGCATGTATGTATGTATGTATGTATGTATGTATGTATGAATGAAACAGAGACTCACATAGTCCACTTTGGCCTCAAACTCATGACACAGGAAAGAGTACGTCTGAGCTCTGGTCCTCCATCTGCGCAGGGCTTCCAGGATGACAGGCATGCTCCTGGCTAGCTCTAGCAGTTTTCAAACATCACTTTTGTCAACTTTATACAACTCTGCATTTTTTTACAACATCTAGAACTTCTCTATTTCTCTGTAAAGTCAAGTTGCATTGCATTTACAGTTAATTATGGAAAAATCCTAAGTCTGGCAGAGACCACGCATCAAACTGTTATTTGATGCTTGAAAATAATGCATCAGAATTAACCAGCCAGGGCTATGGGGATGGCTCGGTGGCTAAAGATGCTTGCCACCGAGCCTGACATCATGTTTTACCCCTGGAGCCCACCTGTTAGAAACAGGGAACGACCTCTTGTAGGTTGACCTCTGACCTCTGCCCTCCTGCTGCAGGATGTTTGCCATTCGCCACTCCCCAAAATAAAGAAATGAATGATATTTTTAAAAAAAATTCTACTTTCACCTTTATTTATATTTAGCTTTTTATTGATTCTTTGTGAATTTCACATCGTGCACTCCAGTCCCACTCATGTCCCTATTCTGCATCCTCCCCCAGGAAAGAAAAAAAAAATCTCACTGTGGAAGCTGTGGTGTGTCACAGTGTGCCCCACAGGATACCCCTTTGTCCACACATTAACTTGTAGACATTCACTGCAGTGAGTCATCATTGGTCTGGTTTGAGGCTTCTGGCTTCTGCTACACTAACCAATACTGGGTCCTTACCAGGAGTCTTCTCGGATGTCCCACTGTTCTGAGTTATAGAGATTTTGCAGCTTTGGATCTGCAGGACTTTCCCCTTTACATTTCCAGCAGTTAATAGAAGGGGTACAAGTCAGAGCGGGTCAACTCAGAGTCCTGGATCTGGGCCTGGGTGGTGGCTGAGCTGCTCAGCCTGACAGCTCTCCTCACACCCACATCAAGGAGGAGCTCTCCAGCACTGCCCCAGCTAGCTCACCCAATGATGTAGCTGACAAGGATCAGGGCCTACTGGCCTACTCTCATGCCCTCGCGGCTGGCTCACTCATGCCCAAGCAACCAAAGCCAGGTCTGTTGTGCTCCCGGGTGGGGCTTGCTCTTCTGAGTGTTTCAGCAGGTGAGGGACTGGGACAGTTCTCCAGCTTTCAAAACCTCCTTAGGCTGGCTATTCTGTAACCGCTGAAACTCCTGGGTGAGGTGTGGGGCCACTCTCCCAAGTGCTGCGGCTGGCGAGGGTCTGGGCCAACTCTTCTGCTCCCATACCTTCTGGGCCTGCTCTCCCTTAATGCGCCAAAGAGGAGTGGGGCTAGTTCTGTACAGCCTTCAGACATCAGTATGGCCCCAGAGGGCAGCCCAGACCAGGGATGTCTGCCTGGCCTTGGGAGGTAACAGACCCCTGCTGCTGCAGGTCCACAGACAGAAGAAGGCTCTCAGTGGAAGTATGGGCCAGGACCTCATCATGGCCTTAGGTGGCATCGCCAGCTGCCCACATTTAGGTGGTTCCTTACTACCCTTGAGTCTCCCGTTCTCCGTCTCTTCACTGTACACACATCCTTCTGCTTCTCCTCCTCTTCCATTTCTCACTTGCTCTTCTGAGTGGTGCCCAGGCCAGGGTTAAATGGGAGATATTTAAAGAGGGACCAATTTTGAAAATGAGTTGATTTTGGTACTAACTTATTTTGTGTTATAAAAAGGTGGCTTCTTAATATTATGCTGACTACCAGACCTTGAAACAGAGAGATACGTAGGACACGACAAGGTTGCTAGAGTCGGGAGCCTTGTGTATGGCTCAGCCCTAAGCTTCATTCCATTGAGCAGAGAAGCAAAGGACTTAACATTCTAGCACATGGGCAGTCCGTCTCACCTGAGAGACTATTTGGGAAATTCTGCTGCTGATGGTGGAGTTCTGAGCAGAAACTGTCTCAACAGTGTCTCCAGTCCAACAGTTGAGGCTCCAGACTTCTGACACTCTACTGAAACCCCCTGAACAAACCTACTGCACCACTGTGGTATGGCAAAAGAAAGGCTGGCTTCCATGGTCTATGTGAAAAAGATCTGGAGGTTTGAGAGGACCACCAGCAAAGTGGTGTGCTGCGTGAAGAGGCATTCTCCAGTTGCTTTTCAGAACAGTGGGCAGGTGCTAAAAAGTGTCAGCCTTTCCAATAGTATATACAGACTCTTGTAATCTATCTAGAGTGGCCATGGCCGGGAGGTGAGGACTGGAGAGTTAGAGACAGGGATCCAGGGAGTTGCATCCAGGTCAGGGCTGTCCCCTGTACGGTCTGCTTACCGATTCACTATCTCATGGATTGTAAGGAGAACCTCTTAACTTGATTGGAAGAAAAATGAACAAAACTAAAGAAAGGATTGGGGTGCAGCTGATTCTGGGATATCTGCAATCAAGGTCTTGAACTCTGACTCTTGTCCCACGGCATGGCTCTGATGGATTGTCCCTGAGAGGAGGAATTAGGGCCCAAGGATCATCTCAGCTCCCTGACTTACTTCATTAGCTCCAGCCTCAAGAGGAGTTGATGCTCATTCTTTCTGGTTCAGAAACTATAACAGACTGGGCATGGCCCACATGATCCTAGTGTATTGGTGCTGATAGGAGAGCAGAGAGTTTCAGAATAGTCTGGGCTATACAGCGCGTTTCATACCAGCCTCATCAACTGTCAACATAACAAGAGACCCTCCCTCCCTCCCTCCCTCCCTCCCTCCCTTCCTTCCTTCCTTCCTTCCTTCCTTCCTTTGTTTCTTCCTTAGTTTCTTCCTCCTCTTCCATTTCCTTCTCCTCCTCCTCTTCCTCCTCCCCATCCCCCTCCATCTTTTGGTTTTTCAAGGCTGGGTTTCTTTGTGTAGCCTTGGCTGTCCAGGAACTCACTGTGTAGACCAGGCTGGCTTTGAACTCACAGCAATCCACCTGCCTCTGCCTCCTGAGTGCTGGGATTAGTTGTACCACCCATCACTTTTTTTTAAGAGGAAGAATAGAAGAGAAAACTTGGTTCAGGGATTATGGACTACTTAGGTCAGGGTCTGTGGGCTACTATCTGTGGCCCTGAGATTATAGGACACTGGCTGGCTCTTTTGGTAGCCTGGGGTGTGAGGTTTCTAAAATTTCAATTTCAGAGCATTTGGTCAATGTGGAGGAGCCAGGAGTTTCCCCAACCAGGACTACTGTTCTTTTAAAGTGACACAGAAGACATCTGTCACTCTGGGGGATCCTAAAAACAGGAAGGGACTTGGATCGTTTGCCACAGAATTAGGCTGCAATGGAGGAGAGGCTCAACAGCTCGACCTTGTTGAGCAGCTTGCCTGAGGACAGTGAGCTGTGTGGAAGCCAGGCCTACCCTGAACACAGTCCTCCCACTACATTTCACTGTCTGCACAGAGAAGAGCCCAAGAAGACGAAATTCCCTTCAAGCATCTGCGGGATGCTGGTGTAGGAGCAGGCACTGTGTGTCTGGCCAGGTTCCTAGGGCAAGTTAGAGTTTATAGATAGGGGATGCGGTGTATGTGTGTGTGTGTGTGTGTGTGTGTGTGCACGCGCTGAGGACAGAACGCTGTGAGACTGAAGGAAGAACATCTGTAGGGAAAATTTTCTCATTACTATTATTATTATTAAATTTGAGGTGCCATACAAAAGCAATAGATGTAGACTAAGAAGGCACTTGGAGAAACTGTCATCTAGAGGACTGGCTCACATTCTGGAGTCTTTCAATATTGAGGGAAGAGCTAAATGGTCACACATCCTCCTTAAGTGAGAGGCATATGCATATTATTAACTTGATCTAACCCTTCCAGAATAATTAATATTTTAGAACAACATACTGTGTTTGATCACAAGAAGAAAATTTTGCTTGTCCATTAAAAATTCATTAAAAAAATAAATGGAATCCATATTAGATTTTTCTGGTGAGGTACTATAGTATTTTCCATGGGTTGATGAACACTTTATTGAGATAGCATCGGATGCTGAGTTCCTCTGACATCTTCTTCTAGTCCTTTGATTTTTATCAGCAAACCCCTTTCTGATCAGTGTTGCTGTAGCTTGAAGGTCTTGGAGGGTGTGTTTATGGGAGGCCTCATTTCCAGTGTAGGTGGAAAAGGGGCCAACCAGAAGGAACAAAAGTTCCTGATATGCAGTGTTGTCTGTACAATGCACAGTGGATGCCATGCGGTGTTTGGGTCAAATGGTGGGTTGTGTGTCCCTCAACTAGCAGTCTATAAACACAGAGAAAATAATGTACTTGATCTGCAAGGTTCCTTCCAACAAACCCCTTATCCTGATCTTCTTTCAGATAATGTGTGCTCCAAACAGCCCTGTGGGAAAATCACTAGACCCCCAGTCATTGCTTACCAAGACAGCTCTATCCAGACCCAGGGCTTAGCAATAAGCAGGGGTAGGGTGAAGCGGAGGATAATGGGTAGACTCAAGGTGTGGTTTGGAAGGGAAGATGGAGCTGGAGAGATGGTTCAGCTCGGAAAGGTACTGGCTGCCAAACCTGACAACCTGAGTTCAGTCCTGGGGACCCAGATGGTAGAAGGAGAAAATTTACTCTTGTGAGTTGTATACATACATGCAGATGTACACACACACATATACACACACAAACACACTAAGTGCATGTGATGCAAATTTAGGAAATTAAGAAAGGGTGGCTGCAAACGGTGAGTGGGTCTGAGTCTCAGAAAGGTGTGACAGTGACTACCCTGTCTAAGTGGCCATGCATTGCAAAGCAAGGGCTATGAGCACCAGATCCAAAACAAGATTCAGTGAGAAAAGAGCAAGGGCAGGCAAGATATGGGCACAGACGTCACTGAGAGGGATGCCTGCTGAGGGGCCAATTTCTGGGCCAGAAGGACATTCAGTGTTGGAGGCTCTGATCTTGTGGCAATGGTACCACATCCTGAAGCCACCATGGAACCGACTTTGCCAACTGGGGACTGGATTGTGTGAGATGAGCCTGGATGGATGGATTTGTCTTTTAATTTGCTGTTGATAGAACATCTATCATGGACCAGCTTCTGGGCCAGGGATGCAGCATCAAAGAAGGCTCCAGCTCTCCCTCAGCAAAAAGGGTTTTAGAGTTCTCTGATAGAAGATGAAAAAGGAAGAGGTATATTTGGGACACTGGCTCTCTACCACGTGGCCTGGACACACCCACAGTACACGTCACAGGCCAGAGTAGCCCATCTAGATGTTTATGGACTATGTTGACTTTGGTTGCTATTCTAGATGTTGAACGGAGGAGGCCGGAAGCCTACTCCATACCAGGCCTGCTGAACTGTGTGAAAAACTAGCTCTGCTAGTTAAGAGATGGGTGTGAGACTATCCAACTGGCCCTGGTCAGGCAGCCAAGCTGTGCTAGGGAGTTGTCAGATGAGTAATATGAGAACTATGAATACTTTTGCAGGTACTGAAAAATGGTTCCATGTTGCTAAGAGGCTGGATATGGCTTAGCACCTAAGAGCACTTCCTGCGCTTTCAGAGGATCTGAATCCAGTACCCAGTACACGTGCGGCATCACTCACAACCCCCTGTAATTCCACTGTCAGGATACATATACACACCACCACCACCACCACCACCACCACCAAACAAACAAACAAACAAATGTAAAAAATGAATCTGGAAAAAAAATAGACAATCTTGTATCTTTTTTTATTCTGCCAGCCTAAAACCTTCTGATACACAGACACACACACACACACACACATATAGTGTGTATGTATGCATATATATTTTAAGTTACATATATATGTATATGTATATGTATATATATATATATATGTGTGTGTGTGTGTGTGTGTGTGTGTGTGTGTGCGTGTGTGTGTGTGTGTGTGTATGTATGCATATATATATTTTAAGTTACTACCATTGCCAATATTTGTGGTTCTGGGGATCATAGAGCCTCACACATGCTCAGCAAACACTCTTCACCTAAGCCACCTCCCTAGCCCGGCTGAAGATTCTACTACTTGTGGTTTTTCTTGTTCTGTACTCCTATAGAAGGCATCAGTGGGTCTTCTCAGGGAGTGTTCACTCACACTAGAATTAACTGCACTCCAGTTTGGTTTCCCAGCTACACTGTACATTCTGGAGGAGCAGGGCCAATATGTTATTCCATGGGATTCTCTGTTGTGCTCAGCCTAGTGTGAGCACTTGGAGATCTTAGGAAGTACAGTTCACTTAGAGCACAGATATCCTAGATGCTTTCAGTCAAAGCTGCTTCTGAATAGCATGATTAAATTACTGTCTCTTCGGGGTTACAGTCATCATTGTCACATTTGCACCATTAGCCTACATCCTGACTTGCTGAGAAAAGATACCCTGGGGCCACTCACAATCTAAATAAAGAATCAGAAGCCCCTTCAGGTGCCCTCCCGTGATTCTGCTGTCTGCACTCTTGTTAATATATATTTATTAAACACCCACACACAGAAAATCTAGTGAAGATATGTGCAGTTCGGTGCTGAAGAAGGATTGCAGTTTCTGTAACAAGCACAGGGGCTGCCGTCAAGAATCTTCGGAGCTGTGTTGGAGAGATGGCTCAGCATGTAAGAGTGCTAACCGCTCTTGCAGAGGATCTGGGTTCCATTCTCAGCGCCTATGTGGCAGCTCACAACCACCCATAACTCTAGTTCCAGGGGATCCCGTGTCCTCTGACCTTCACAGGCATCTGTACACACGTGGCACATGCACTCATGTGCACACATTTATGTTCATAAAAGTAAGTAAATAAATAATTTTAGAAAGGCCCCTGAGAGCTAAACTACAACTTGGGTACATTTGTGCTCCAGTAGCCAGCTCAATCCCAGGCATACATCTCACATCCTGCTTGTATGTACTAGACGTGACAGTTCTGTCTGTGATGGGGACCAAGGGGTATGCTATCATTTTCGATGAAGAAGACCATCATTTGCTGCCAGGCTAGCTATAGAGGTGGCACCAGCACAACTTGGCATCAGGTGGCCTATCTGCCTGGGTGGGCCTGACCACAGACCTCAGAGCTGTGGGGAGGGGCTGAGGAGGGCAGTCTCTGATCAGTTCACAGCCTATGACCAGTTTGTGCTCCTCTTACTGAATGGCCATCCAGAGACCACTGGGGGCGGAGGACAGGCTTTGCTTTTGCTTTAGATCTGACATTGGCCATCTAAGAAACTCTTGAGAAAAATCAAGATGTAAGTAAGTTGCAAGCTGGCTTTTGTGGCTTTTGTGGAAATGTTTATTTATGTTTTTCAAAAGCAGCTTAGTCTTAAGCTCTAAGAGGCTCACTGTGACATCCTTTGCTTCTTTTGACCACAAAAGCCACACATCCGCATCCCTGTGAGCGAAGAGGCTACGACAGGAGGTTGTGATCTTCCTACAGATCTTGATGAAAGAAAAGCAAAGAGAGGCGGTGAAGTCTCCAGGGTAGGCTGTAGTGTGTACATTCTTCAGATGCTGGGGCTCTTACCAAAGGACTTTCGCCCCATCCTTGGATTGGCTTCTCTATCAGCTAAATGGTGTATGCCCAGCCATGTGACAATAACTAGTTTCTCCTCTTTTTATCCTCCTTGATGCGTGGTCCCCCAATATGAAATGTTTTGGGTGGTTTCTCATCTCTCCTGGTTATTTAGAAAGTGAGTGTTTTTGTCTTTAATTCTGCCAGCTGTTTTCAGCTGCCGACCAAGGTTTGTGACCCTTTGAGTAGACTGGCATTTTCTATCTGGTCACGTATTGGTCATGTAGGTTGCCCCTGGATCCTAAGCATGATCTAGAATATCTTGTAGGGTAGACACATTGTATGGAGCATCCTGCTTGTCCCAGGTCAGATTTCATTAATGACTCAAGGCATCTTTTCTCATTGAGCTGGACTGAGCTTTGTCTCTGACCTCAGTCTGGGTGCAAGGGATCCACTACTTAATATTGTTCAAAGTAAAGAGGAAAGAGCATCCATTTTGTTTAATAAACAGGATTTCTCACTTCCAGGAATAACAGATATATTGGGAGATAATTGGAAACAAGGTCCTTCTCACCCTCGTTGTCTCGTTGGTCAGTTCTTGCATAAGAAAGAGCAAGTGAGACTCTTTAATAACTGTCATCCTGGATTTCATGACCTCTGACTGTCAGGCATTTGGAAGTGGAATTCAGTCATTTTCTCTTAAGTGATGAAGTTTCAGTGAAACCAAACTAGGGTGTCTTCAGAAATCTCAAATGCCTTCTGCAGAGGTCTACTACATCTGATGAAGGAAAACATGAATAACTAGCAACTAGGTCATTAAAATGGATGATATGGTATAATTGGTATGTACAGAGAAAGCCTTAAATATTTACTCAGAGAGGATGTATTAAATTTTCTGAGACATTTTAGTGTAAAACACTTGCCATGCAATGAGTTAGAGGGACAGATGGGGCCTTGACTGAAGTCTCTCATCTTCCTTTAGATGTAGGTCTAATGAACTCCAGTAAATACTAAATAAATGAATGGACTCCAGTACTCTGCAAATACTAAATAAATGAATGGACTCCAGTACTCTGCAAATACTAAATAAATGAATGGATTCCAGTACTCTGCAAATACTAAATAAATGAACAGCTGAGTTGTTTGGACACACCGTATACCAGCTTGCTTTAGAAACAAGATAAAGTTACTCGACTTAGGAGAAATGACTGCATTTCATTTCATTGTCTCAATTTTCAGGACAACAGCCTGGAGCTAGGTGATGAGGTGGGTGGGCGCTCATTCATTTCCTAGTGGTGTTAGTATTGGTAGAAGTGTGTTTTTATTGGTCATGATATTATTTCTAAAAGGCCTCTTTCTATATAAAGCATATATTCCTAGTATCTGTGAATATCTGTGTCTTTCTTCTACTCACCGGTGAGAGTTAGATCTCTTGGGATGGTCTTGCCCACCAAGCCTTGTGCCATATTAGCCATTGAATGGCCCCTCTTCTGAGAGGAGGTGAACATAAGGTATTTCAAGGCATTTATTTCCCTCTTACATGTTGGCTGGTCAAATCGAACCTTCTGAGTTTTGTCTGTTTGTTTTTGGTGTTTTTTTGCTTGTTTGTGTTTCAACATGATAAGCATAGCTTTGTGAATAACTGAATTTTCTACCCTGCTTTGGAGTTCTTGTCTCAGGGCACTATTGTGAGGATGGTTGTCACACTCTGAGTCTGGCCTTGTTTGACCTCAGCAATTTCTGCAGCTGGCTAGATCTTCCATTCGTTCACAGTGTACCTTCTTCTCCGGTCCAAGGAGTGAGTGACTGAGGCAGTGGGCCTAGAAATCATGTACGGTTTTCAAACCGCATTTCCATCCATTTAAATGTGTTATTTTCCAAATAGATTTTAAATTTTTATCTTTCAAATAGCTTGAATTTGTCGTAGAAAGGAATACAGTTTTTTTTTTTAAAGAAGTGGATAATATTAGAGGGGAAAGTTGTATCTAATTCTGTATGATGGTTGCTATGGTGACAATTGAATGCAAATTTCAGCATATGTATGTAAAACCAGTGTTTGCGTTTTGATTAGAGACCAGAGGCAAGGCTTGATGTCAGTTGGTAAAATAGCTAAAAAACATCTATTAATGGGAAAAAAGACTTTTTAAAAGAACAAAAGAGTCACTGAGCCCCCCAACACTTGTGTAATTCAGCACAGACTAATTCTTTATGTGTGGCAGCAACAAAATAGTCCAATAAACAAGACATGTCCCTCCTCCACAATTTCTTCATTGGGGAAATAGAAGAAGAGAGGTTTAGGAAGAAGGTGGCTCTAGCAAAGATGAACTTTCATGTGCCAGGTTTCATTGACTCTCAGGATGGATTTGGTGCATAGGACAGGAGCCTGGAGCATCAGGTGAAAGAGATGGACAGAGTGGCCTGACAGAGCGCCTTCAGCCTCAGAACCCTTGCTTTTTCCAGCAATAGGAAAATTCCAGAGAGAGGCTCAGTAACACCAACGTACCACAGCCCAGACATCAGAATCCTAAAGCCATGTAGGAAACAGGCTTCTGCCTCTGTGGTTAGTTCAATCTAAGATTAGAGTTAAGGAGCAGAAATCTCTCTCTCAACCAGTGTTCATTTAAATCTCTTTAGCGCAGTCTCCTTAGTTCTTTCATATTTATATGTAGTTGCTTTACAGTGCACCTGCATATAAACGTGTGTGTGTGTGTGTGTGTGTGTGTGTGTGTGTGTGTGTGTGTGTGTGTGTGTCTGTCTGTCTGTCTGTCTGTCTGTCTGGGAAGTGTTCTATTAATTGTTTCCATTGACCACACCAATAGAAACTGAGGTCTTCGGGTTCCTTGGAAAAACACCAATAAGTCATCACTGCCAACCAGGCTAGTCTTAGAACAAGGGAGTGGAGACTCCTGTGGTCCATCCATGATTCAGGAACGTGGGGTGACATTTAGTGTCTCGTGAGCAGCAGCTGCTGCTGTGTCCTACGTAAAACTTGGCAGCAATAGGCTTGCCTCATTTCTCTGTTATCCTTCATCTTTGCAAGATCCCCCTGACTCTACCACCAAGAGTTGAGAATCATACATTTGGACTGTGGGACCATGGAAACACCTTAATATACCTCTTTTAGAGTTCACTTAGAAGTTTCCAGAATGTTACTTATCATCAATATTTCCCCAAGAGTCAATATATCCACTCTAAAGAGACTGATCTCAGCACAGCCTGGGCAAGGAATTGACTGGATGGTCATCTCTGAAGGAGCATCTAGAAGGACTCAGGAGGCTCTGGCTTTAAATCTTGTAGGCAGATTTTCTTAAACTCTAAGACAAACCTGGAAATCAGCCCTCACATTTCTATGGTTTGATCTGTGACTCCACTCTCTATGCACATACTGAAGCCAAGCCCTAGCCCTCAGAACTCCAGAATGTGAAGATGGAGGTGCATGGATGAGTCCTTATCCACTGTAGCCAATGTCCTTTCAAGAAGAAAGAGTTATGGCACAGACATAAGTGCATATGGAGGGCACAGAAGGCAGCTGCCACCTGCAGACCAAGGAAAGAGACTCGGGACCAGTGTCCACTGACACCCTGCTTCTGCACTTGCAGCCTTTAGAGTCACAAAAGACAACATTACTGTTGCTTACCACACCCAAGCCAGTGGGTTTTACTATGGCAGCCTGAGAAACTAGTGTGAATTTAAGGATGGCTCAAATGTCTTAGGTGACTGTGTAGTTGCTGCCCCAAAGGACAGAAGCACTATTTAAGTGATCCTGATCTAGTTCAATAAGGTTGAGGCTAAGCTCTGCTCCCAGGATCATAAAACCAGTTAAGCCAGTGAGGCCTGATTGAAATCTCACATGGCACTCACCTATAAGAACAGACTGTGAGGTTAACTACGTCTTTACAAAGAAATGAAAAGCATGATGTAATCAAAACATGGTCTCCAAATCTTGTAATATTTTAATCTTAGTTTATACTACCAAAATAATAGTGTTTTATTCTAGATGCCATCAGTTTAGGAGGAAACTGATTGACTACAACATGCCCAGAGAATGGACGAGCAGAGAGTGAGGACCACTTTATTATGGAAAGGAATGTGGCATTGTTTTCTATCTGAGGTGGAGTTCTGGCATACTGAAAATACCACTGACAGTTTTCCACTATGGAACTATAGAGTTGACAGCTGCGTGGGATTCTCTTGTGACTGTTAGTATATGTGACACAGGAACTGAAGCAGGGTGAAGGAAAGAGTCCATGATGGTGGAGATGGTCTCGCTGTCAGCCTGAAGAGGAGGCTCAGGCTGAAGATGATGAACTAGAAAGCCAGAATGAACTCAGGATCTTGGTGATGGTGCTGAGTTCTTAAAGCCCCCAACTCTCCCAACTGCTGGACTCTATTCTGAAGAATGTATGTCTTCAGTATTTAAGATGTTTGCATTGGGATTTCTCTTACTGTCAGAACCATCTTCACAGACTCCACAGGGATGAACTGTAGATAAGGATGTGATCACAGGTAATTCGCAACGTTCATCAGCTGAAGTAGACTTCTTGTTATAATATTCAAATAGAGACTGACTCTGACTTTAAAAAAATCTATTATTGAATGTAATTTGATTCTAAGTGATTTGAAAGGTTCTTTGATGATCTAGGACTCAAAAATAATTCTTACTAATGTGTGAAAGAGAATGAAATGGAACCTTTCCCAAGCATTTGCATTGTCTTTAGGGAAATAACTGAGATAAAGCTTTTATTGGCAGAGTGTGGAGGTGGGGGAGTCCAGGCCAGCTTTGTGTGTGGGTTACTGTCTTCTTCCCCATTCAGGGCTCTGTGTCTTGTGCTGTGTTGGAAGATGCTGAGCTCTAAATCACACAGGAAATAAATGATGGTAGGACATGATGCATGAAGGACTGTAACGTCACAGATACCAATATTGTGATATATTAATATCACACTCTTGGCGGCCACTGAGCACAAAGTGGAGGGGACTGGCAGACAGAGGCTGAAGGTGTCAGGGATCCCATGAAGAGCAGTTTCCGCTCAAGTCCACCTTAACTCATAGACCCTCCCCTAGCTCCCATGAAAATACCTTTTTATTTTAAACTGTGAGATTCTAGTGTGACAAGGCAATGCTTTGGCTACTACACATCTTCACTGCCGTTCGCCCTGTGGTAGGACCTCTGCAGACACCCTCTCTCCCTGAGGGGACAGCTATTAGGGCAGATGCTTCCCCATCCTCGGCTTAGTAGGGAGCAGCTTCCAGTGGGTCCTGAGTTATATAGAGAGATGCTTTTCTCTGGTGGGAAGGCCATTGCAAGGCTTCAGCTAACCAATCCTTGGTGCTGTGCCCTGAGCTGCCTAACCCCAGGCAGAAACAAGGCAGACTGAGTGTTGAAAGAGTGCCTGACTGGAAATAGTTATTTTGGAAGAAAGAGCCTGACCAACTAACTTTGTTGTTAATTATTAACCAACAACAACAACAACAACAACAAAAATCAATGTTCTTTTCAGTTTAGTTTGGGACTTTTCTGTCAGAAAAAAACTAAAAGTCATCCATTGGAAGGCAAAACTCCCCAGAGGTCACAGTGTGTGCTTTGGTATGTGCTTTGTTGACTCTTTGGAGACCAGAGGCTGGATCAATGCAAAGGCCTCTGAGGTGGTGGCTGAGGAGACAAGTACATGGTATTCACTTTAGAGGGTGTTTCCTTGTTAGGTCTTGGTCATTGCTGCCCTCAGCTCAGAATACACTCATGCCTCCTTTAATAAAACCCCTCAGACACTTCCCCACTCTCTAGTTGTTCTGGTGTGAGAATTGGCAAGACTGGGAAGGCCTGAGCTACTCAGTTGGGGCCTTGAAACCTGTAATTGCTTCCGGTTAACTGAGAAGACACTGTGTGACCCTAATAAGACATAGCAATCAATGGTCAGCAGCAGCCGGGCGATGAAAGTTGATTACAGATAAAACAATCTTTTCCTCCAAACCAAGCCAGGAGTGCTTGTTCACTGCCTTAATCCCAGCATTTGGGAAGGAGAGGCAGGGGGATTGCTATAAGTTGGAGACCAGTCTGGTCTATGCAGTAAGTTCCAAGTACCCAGAGTTACATAGCAAGACTTTGCCTCAACCTTCTCACCAAAACAAACAAAAATCCCAAACCAGTACCCCTAAAACAGTTAGGGTCTCAGGCACCCAGGCAAGCAGGAGTTCCCTAACAGATGCTCCTGATATGAAGAGCATAGCAAAGCCTTGTCTCATGTGGCATAGGGACAATCTTATTCTAGTAAGGGGATTCCTGACAGCACTTCCTTGTGAAGACAGACAGTATCTCACTGATGCTAAAGACAGGCTTACTGGATCAAGCAGAGGTCAAGAGGGCACTGTGACTGCAGGTAGGTTCTGGCAGTACAAATCATCCTGGCATTCCTCCAAGGAAATAGCCAAGTTGGGAAAGTCCCCCTGACCTTTCATTTATCTTACAAACTGGTTTGGTTGTTTGAACTGCAATACTGCCAAGCCAGAGATTTTTTTAGGCTGCGATCCATCCCTCTGTGGCGGCCTCATAAAACTCTAACACGAGGATGTAACAGGAGGGCTGTCCTCAGACCTCAATGGTTCATAGGAGTTCCTTGCTAACGATGATTATGATGATAATGATGAGATGCGGCTGCCTTTAACTCAGCACCCAGCTTATGGTGAACAGTGCTCAACAATAATAATCCCGAGACGTAGCAACCATAATCTCCATTGTTAGAATCAAGGTTTCAAGAAATTAAATAACTTACTCAATGTGACCAGCTTGTAACCAGGATTCAGTCCAGATTGTCTGGATATGGAACCCCATGCTCTAACGGTTTGCCTCCTGAGTGGTGGCTTTGAGAGTGTGCCATGTAGGCCTCTAGACACCCAAGGTGGAATTGCTTAAGGACCCAGGGTCACACTCCACATCCGGTATAGCATTTGACCAAAGGCTGGCTTCTTCTGTCCAATAATTGACAATAGCAGGGGTACCTGCACCATCACCAAGATCCTGAGTTCATTCTGGCTTTCTAGTTCATCATCTTCAGTCTGAGCCTCCTCTTCAGGCTGACAGCGAGACCATTTTCATCATCATGGACTCTTTCCTTCACCCTGCTTCAGTTCCTGCATCACATATACTGTCATGAGAGAATCCCACACAGCTGTCAACTCCATAGTTCCATAGTGGAAGACTGTCAGTGGTATTTTCAGTATGCCCTTTCCCTGAAAGCACAGGCATCTCCGATAACCAGTGCCGGCCTGACCAGTCCTGACAGGATTGCAGAGCTGTCCTCTGTATATCAACCTTCTTTTCTCATCTCCTTCTCTTGGACCCAGGCTCAAGGTTCTCCCTGCCTCCTTCTCCCTCCCCAGTTCCCAGCAGCCTTTGCTTCTCAGAAGACCTGAACTACCCTCCCATACCTTTGCCAAATTTTCAGGGCATCTTGGTTCAACCTGCTGACGTCAATTAGGGGGATCACACAGTTTCCTGTTTCTCTCCATAGTCGATCTTGGAAGCCTCAGGGCCCCAATGCCCTGCAGTCACCCTCCCTGAGGTGGAGGTGGTGTTTTCCCGGCTAGGAATTTAAATGGTTCATCTGACTTCATTCATCGATTCGTCCATTCATGCAAGAAGCTTTTATTGATTTCACACTGTAGTCTTGGCTCTGGGGGATACAGAGATGAAGGACGGCCAGGGAATCTACTTACAGAGGAGCAATTTGGACAGCAGATAAAGCACACTAATTGCTCTAACTTTGTCAAGCATTTTTCAGTTTTCACAGGGCTCCAGGAGTTTATCACTCTGCCCATAGAAGGCGTGAGATGGGCCAGGCAGATATAAATAGGCTGTGAGAGAGAAAAGGCTAAAGCTCAGAAAAACTCACCTGGCAAAGGACAGGTGGGACTGGAGTCCAGGCTTCTGTGGCCTGAGGGGACATAGTTTCCAGAGCCTCTCAGTAAGTGTGTACGCTCTGGGAAAGAATAAGTCTTTAGAGTCTTGGTCTCCTCCAGTTTTTATTGGGGGCGGAGGAGGGCACAGCTAAAAGATCTTGGGTTAAAGGAGTTACAGCCTTTAACTTAAAAATTTTGAAAGTTTTTATTTGGTGGTGATGATGGAAGGAGGGTGATATGTCTGCCCAGGTGTGTGTGTGTGTGTGTGTGTGTGTGTGTGTGTGTGTGTGAGAGAGAGAGAGAGAGAGAGAGAGAGAGAGAGAGAGAGAGAGAGAGAGATCGGGAGTAGGGTGGGGACATGTGCCACCAGGTCCATGTGTCTCAGTCCGATTTCCAGGAGTCACTTCAGTCCTAACATGTAGGGCACAGGGACTGAACTCAAGCCGTCAGGTTGATGACAAGCGCCTTTACCAGCCAAGTATCTCACCAGCCCTTAAAGCAGAATTCTAAACAGCTCAATCTGTGTTTCTGTAATCCTTTTCCAAGGAACACTACACTCACTTCACTGTGTTCATGCTGAGAAGCCAAGACAGCATTTCTCACAAGGAGGGAAGGACAGAAAGGCCCTCCTTAGAAAAGGAAAGTGAAACCAGCTAACCAGTTCTCTGGCTTCAGCTGCCTGGAGTCAGATTAGGGGGTCAGCGGAATGGAAAAGTAAAAGCTGCCTGTGTCTTTCCGGAAGTTTCTCCACTGGGCTGTGGAGGCGCAAAAGGAACGGAATTTTAGAGTTTCTAAGTTTGGTTTTACTCTCAAGGCCTGACTTGGGCCTTCACTTGGCTGAGTAAAAATAAGCCACACACACAGCCGGTCCCAAACAAAGCCCATTTGTCAGCCCTTACACCAGTAAATCCAGACATCACTGTTTGTCTAGATTAGAATTGATTCTTGAATCAGGAAGTCAAGAAGAGGCTGTTAAAAGACCAGTTATTAATGGCCTCATTACAAGACTTCGCTGTGCCATTTAAACCAAATTTACATAGAGAGAGGAAGAACATTTATAAGTGTCGGAAACAGATGAAGAAAGAGGAAGCCTCTAGGGTGGGGGCTGGGGTCGCCCGTGGTGCCTCTTGCTTTGTTAGCAACACTGGGGTTTCCTGAACAATGAAGCAGGGGCCTTAAGCCCCCCCCACCCCCATTCCTTACCTCTTTGGTGTCGCTTCTTCCCCCCCCNAGGGGAGTTTTCCTGGGCCCTTTTGGGTTGTCTGTGGCTGATGAAAGCAGCCAGAGAGTCTGAGACAGAAACGGGCATTTATGAACCTGTTTAGAAAGGGGAAGGAGATGTCCCCTTCTCGCTTCCCAGGCTTACACCAGGACTCCTCTGACTGTGGCTCTGGTCAGTCCCCTCCACCTGTTGGAGTTCTGTTTTCTGAGCAGCAGTGCCTCTTGCTTTTCTGTCAACGGGGCCTGAAGCCCTGACTTCCCAGTGCAGTCTTACCCTTCCACCAACAGCTAGTGACCAGCTTGAGCCCGCATGCCCTTGCCTCCTCCCTTGGTTCATCTGCTAAGTAATCAAAAACAAAACCAAAACAAAACAACAACAAAAAAACAGTCACCTCTGTTGCAGGTGCCTGAGAATACTAAAAAGAACACATAAAAAAAGTTCAGAGGCACCGGGTAGGGAGAGAACTCTGGTTAACCCTCAGCTCTCTGATAAGGAGGGATTAACTGGACCCTATTACTCTGGAATGCTTTCTGAGGGCTGGATTTGGGAGGTTGGAGGACCCTGGCCCCAACTCCAATGGGCAAAGGGCCCGGAGAGCCCTAGGCATATTTATCCTCAGTGGACAGGGCGAGCACTCGCTCTGGTTGTCATGGTAGCCTGGTGCTATTTTTGTTCAAGCTGAAGAGCAGGTAGGGCCGGGTGGAGAAGAGAAGAGCTGTCATACTTCGCGTGGAAAAGCAAACCAAAACCATCCAAACCTAACACTTTGAACAGTTTCTACAGACTGATGATGTGGGGTCGATATAAAGGCCACAGGGCCCTGAGGTCCCCTCTCCTCTTGTGTGACCCCTTGATTTTGAACCTTATGTACCTTGAAGAGGACCAAATGGATTACTTGGCAAGAGTAACAAAATAATGTAATCGCCTCTGTGCGCTGAAAAAGACCTGGGTCAGTTGTGCAGAGGATTTTACCCAGAACTGTTTGTCCAGTACTGCAAATACAGATGTGCTTTGAAGCCAGACCATCTCAGGAATCTGCAGCTGGAACAAAACACCCAGATAGTGAAGCAGGTAGAATGACAGGCCAGTCAACCAGGTTCCAAGAGTCAGTAACACTGTCAACCTGAAGACTGGAGAAAGAGTGGATTCCTTCTTTCCTTCCTCTCTCCCTCCCTTCCCCCTTTCTTCCTCTCCTCTTATTCTTCATCCTTTCTCCTTTTCTTCCTCCTCCTCTTCTTCCTCTTCTTTCTCCTTGTCTCCATCCAGGGAGGTATATCGCTACCCTGGATGTATTTAAAGCTGAGGTTGAGAATAGGTCTCTAGGATTCTACTCAGTAGTTTGGCATCATGGGTATGAGGGGGGGTGATGAAGATGGAGAACAGAATGATAGGTATCACCGTAGTTAACTTACTCTCATAGCAATACATAATCCTCACCTCCTTCCTTCCCAGACTTTAATCCCACATTTAGTGGTAAGAGCCTGGCAGGCACCAGCACCTTCCACCAAGTGTAAAAATTGCTGACAACTGGAAGTAGCTGCTCACTTAGCCAGCGGTGTACATGGCTACTCTTTGAGGGAGTTCTGTAAGTGAAAGGGGTTGGTAAGATGGGAAGTTGAATACCCATTCACCAAGGTGGGTGAGCAGGCTAAGAAAGTCCTGTGGGTGAGAATGAAAATGGCAAGGTATCTCAGTGCTTGCCAGGAAGCTACGGGGAGGAGACTGAAACTCTGTATTTATAGAGTGTCACCGATGCCAGCCACTCTCCTCCTGCCTCAGCTAACTAAGGTGAACAATTTCACTTGAGTCTGTACATTTAGGCGATGGGGAGACTCGGTCCGAACTCCCGAAAACACGAGAGGTTCCTATGTTACCGGTCCTACGGTGTAAAGATTCGATGGTCGTTTATAGTTGCTCTACTTCCAGTACACTGGACCTCCTTACAAATATCGGGATAATTCTTAGTAAAAAGATTCGTTCGAGTCTGGTACGAACACCCCATCAAAGAGTCTGTAACCGATTAATATCCATCTTATTTGTTCCTGAAGCAGATTGGGCAGGATGTTGGCTTGGTAACACTGTTGGCCGCCAGTTTGTGCTGTTGCATGCATTTGAAGGTAAAGTTTGCAGGGGTGTGATGGGGTGGTCAGCCACTCCCCTTCTCAGTTCTGACCAGACTACAAGGGTGCTGGCATGTTCTCCTCGAGCGTCTGAGTTATTTAACTCAGTGATGACAGCACTCGAGAGGCAGAGGCAAGAGGATCCATCACTTTGAGTTCTAGGCCAGCCAAAGCTACAGAGGGAGACCAAGCCAACAAAACAAAACAAAACAAAAATCCAACAAAACAAAATAAATAAAAAAAATAAACCATGTAAACAAAACAAAGCCTTTCACCTTTAACCTTTTTCTTTTTCTTTTTCTTTTTTTTTTTGGTTTTTCGAGACAGGGTTTCTCTGTGCAGCCCTGGCTGTCCTGGAACTCACTTTGTAGACCAGGCTGGCCTCAAACTCAGAAATCCACCTGCCTCTGCCTCCCGAGTGCTGGGATTAAAGGCGTGCGCCACCACGCCCGGCAACCTTTTTCTTTTTTAAAGCAACATAAAATTGTATTTTGGATCTCTCTTGATGTTCAATATGGTCTCTTCAATATGGAGGCCATACCCTTGCATGTCGTTTTCTGGAAACTCAGCCTTTCCTTTCCTCACAGCCTCCTGTGTGGAAGGCACCCCACATTGCTTTCTGCAGTGTGCTCAGCACCTTCCCGCCACACATTTGTGCCTCTAGTCACACCTCACGTCGGCGCACGTCCTTCCTGCCCTCAGATATGGAGGCCCGTCACTAGCAGGGACACACATTTTCTTACCCTTCCATGTCTTGGTGGCCCCTGCAAAGGCTTTGAGTGACCATTGGTAGCAGTGAGTGTTCACTGGGGAAATGAAAGGAGTTATGATATTAACACCACTGAACAATGCTCCTCCTTCTCTTGGAAGGGTGAGCTCGCTCTCCCGAAACTCTGTGACTTATACTAGCCAAGCGTGCCTCTCTGTTTACTAATGCCCCTTCCATTTTATTTAAGCTTCTTTAAACTTTGGTCCCATTTGTAGTGTGTCCACACAGCTCATAGCAGTTTGGGACATTAAACTCACCTTATTTAGCTCTATTTGCAGTCTTGTTGTGCAAAAAGTCTCACCGTGTTTCACACAGAGCCCTTATCTTCCCACTCAACTAAGCTCCTTAAGGGTCAAGACAACAGAAGCTTCACCCTTGGCATTCTCCCATGGGACCCCGGTCAGTGCCAGAATATGCTGGTTCAGTGGACACCTGGTATGGCCCTAGAAAATGGGGTAGCATGTCATATTCTGGAATGTTGTGGAACTGGCCCCTCACCCCTTTCCAGCACACAGACAGAGACACATGTTCAGCTGGGCCCCGACCCCTTTTCTGCTTCATTCCTGTTTTGACTAGGTCGACAGAAAGTGCTAGGTCTGCTGAAGGTCATCATTTTGGCTTCCTTCTCTGGTAACTTTCTTTTTCCTCATCATTCAAAACTTAGAATAATTTAATGAGCTCTTGCTTCCCTAACCACTGAGCCATCTCTCCAGCTCGGAGCCTTATTTCTGCCTTCACATCTTGACTTTATCTTATTTCCAGTGAACCCTTTAAAATCCGCAATTCAGGGTCTTGGGTATATTATTCTGGCAAAACATACATATCATAGTTCTTGTCATTTAAATCAATTTTGAGTATAAAATTCAAGGACATTGATTACATCCACAAGATCATGTGAACCATCCCAACTATTCTTGCTCTGAATGTGTTTATTGTACTTAATGATTTCTTAAGACAATTCATATTTATAATCCAAGTAAGCTTATTTTAAAGTAAACCTTGCTACTGTAAATGAAAGAAAAACTAGTGTTTTGAAGTAGAGAGATGCATAAAATAATAAGACAATAAAATATCAATTCTTTAGGTTTTATTTACTTATATTATCTTAATTTTGCCTGAATGTGTGTCTGGGCACCATGTGCATGCAGAGTCTTAAGAAGCCAGAAGAGCCCGGGCGTGGTGGCGCACGCCTTTAATCCCAGCACTCGGGAGGCAGAGGCAGGCAGATTTCTGAGTTCGAGGCCAGCCTGGTCTACAAAGTGAGTTCCAGGACAGCCAGGGCTACACAGAGAAACCCTGTCTCGAAAAAAAAAAAAAAAAAAAAAAAAAGAAGCCAGAAGAGGCCGGGCATGGTGGCGCACGCCTTTAATCCTAGCACTCGGGAGGCAGAGGCAGGTGGATTTCTGAGTTCGAGGCCAGCCTGGTCTACAGAGTGAGTTCCAGGACAGCCAAGGCTACATAGAGAAACCCTGTCTCGAAAACAAAACAAAACAAAACAAAAGCCAGAAGAGGGCATTGAGCCCCCCCTGGATCTGGAGTCACAACAATTGTGAGCTGTCATGTGGGTGCTGGGAATTGAACTCAGGTCCTTTGGAAGATCAACCAGTGTCTTACCTGCTGACCCATTGCTCCAGCCCCAAGGCTTCTTTCTTCTTCTTCTAAGATTTATTTATTTATTCATTTAATGTTTATGAGTACACTGTAGCTGTCTTCAGACACACCAGAAGAGGGCATCAGACCACATTACAGATAGTTGTGAGCCACCATGTGGTTGCTGGGAATTGAACTCAGGACCTTTGGAAGAGCAGTCAGTGCTCTTAACCACTGAGCCATCTCTCCAGTCCCCTTAAGGCTTTCTTCTTGACATAGGAGAATTGAAAGACATGAAACTGAATATTTTTTGCAATTTTGTATTACATTAATAATTTGCGTGTGCCTGTGTGTGTGTGAATGCACATGTACAGGAGGGCAGAGAATAACTTGTGGAACTCAGTTCTCTTCTTTCATCACATGGGTCCTGGGGATTGAACTCGGGTCATCAGTGTGGTATCGAGCCATCTCAGGTACGTATCTAAAGTGTGGAGTTCAGGTTATATTTCCATATAGCATTCACTGTGTGACTTGGATAACTTACTTAGTTATATCTGTGAAATGGGCAGAATCACACCCATCTCTCAGCTGTGATAAAATAGATTATATTTTGTGTGGTCCTGAGCATATCGTAAATGTATAACAGTGGCATCTGTAGTTGGTTTTGAAAGCAATATTTGTTTATACTTCCCCAAGGGATAGCATTCCATCATATTAAAACGTAGCTTGCATAGTCTGAGAGAGGCCCTCCCAGATCAGTAGGTACCATTCTTTAACCTGTGCTCTGGTGTACAGACTGAGAGGTGCCAGGGGTTCATGAAAGAGGCCATCCCTGCTGTGTGGGAAAGCTTAATCAGAAAGAGAGTACAACTGTGGGCCAGATAGAGGCCACGTGCACACGAAGGACACTGATTGGTCCAGGTGGTATACACTGCTTCTTGACTTAACGCCTGCCTGTGGAATGTGCCCTTGGCCCTGGCAGGATGTCACAGAACTGCAAACAGCAGTGCCCACAACACCACAGCACCGCCAGGCCTCTGAGACAGTGGAGGTGCAAGTCATGTCTCATGAGCTGCACAGTCACAGCCCAGCGGAGGAAGACACATGACATTGAGTTCGCCTGCCCGTAGGGAAGGAAGCGCAGAGCCTCTGGGCCATGCTCCATGCTCCACCTTAGCCCTGCCATTTCCTCCCTTCCAGGCATGGAATGCTTATCTCTAAAACAGAAAAGAAGGTGCTGGTTCTCATCTCACAGATGGCGGGGAGGGTGACACGGAGACCAATGAGTAGTCAAGTCACCTTACCACTCACTGAAAGGTAGTGAATATGTCCACAGCCCTCTTGCCTAGGGTAAGCTACTCAGTGTGGTTCAGTCATGGGTCTGACTACCCATGCTGACTATGTTGGGAAAAACTCATAGTCCCCCAAAGTCAGTAAAAAAATAGGCTCCCTTTTAAAGGAAGGAAAGAAGTACTGTGAATTTTGTGTGTGGAAGGACTGGTTGTGTTAGGGCTGTCTAGACCTGTGTAGACAATATGGTGCTTCTCATTCTGTCTCAGTTCTGAAAGCAAAACAAATGGACAAGAGGCAAATGCAAGTCAAAAAAAAAAAAAAAACAACCCATAAACGTTCCATAGATTAGATTCGTTTAGTCAAATTCGGTGTGGTTTGTTGAGAAGGGAGGGTCCTTGTGAGTGTGGCACAGAGGCTGTTTTGCAGAGACTGTTGGGGGATTTGTGGCATGGGAGGACCTGCATCTCCCGTCTGATTTCTCTACTGCACGCAATATGCACAGAACCCTTATGTCTGCCTTAACACACAGCATAGCAGTATCTAGCCACAGAGCAGTTGCATGCGTAGACAGTACCAACAGGCTGTGGCCGGACCCAGTTACAGCCTGGTGAGCATGCTCCCCAGTGTGTTCCAATACTGCTTTAAAGGCGTTTTCATCTGAATGAACAGTTCAAGCACAAAGTCACAGAAGGGAGGTAGGTGAGGGCTACGGCGATTCCCACACACACAGGATTTGAAATAGCCTCCGAAGTTCAAGAGACCTGGACAAGAAGGTAAAAGAGGTTAAGGCACACGCTGCACACCTGTAATCCTGTCACTCAGGAGGCTGAGGTACGAGGATTGGGACTTTGAAGACATTTTGCCAACAAAGCAAAACAAAACAACAAAGACACCCAGAACTCCCCAATAAAGACTATGAAAGTGCTTAGGAATCAGTTTTCCCGTGAGTGACCTGGCAGTAAGTAAGGTAAAGGGTAAATCATGTTGTTCAGTTGTTCTTGTTGAATACGAGAATTTGGGCCAATTGTTTTCTGAATCTAAGTAGCTGCCACACAGTTCCCCTGCAGACGAGGTTTGGGGAAACTGGCTGTACAGCGTATATAGTTTCCCAGTTCCCAATGTGCTATAGACTTCCTGAAAGCCGAGTGATGCTGCTACATTTTAAACAGCGGCGAGTCTCCTGGCGTCTTAATACTGCTCTAGAGTGGTTGTGGGTTCTGGGTTTCCAGTGCAGAAGCAACAGCATCATCTTCTGGTAGGGATGGAAGAGGGACCACCTTGATCAGGCAGGGAAGCTTGGGGTCATTGCCCTGGATGGGATGGTTTCAGGTGGTGACTGGGCCGAGTTGGCTTTCCTTTGGTCGGAAGCTTTGAATCTGCTGATGTGGCCCCACTGAGACACAGCATCTCTGTCTATAGTGTCCTGAGACAGAGATCTCTATGGCTTGTTAGTCTCCAGCAGCAGTTGCATGATAGAGTAAATGACTTCCTGTCTAACTTGCCGAACCACACTGCTGGTGGCTGGAGCTCCCTAAAGCATCATCACTGAGGGGCCTGTTGGAGGGCTGGCCTTAGGGGTCAGTCTCATTAGGTCCCGCTGGCCTTGTGGCAGGATCATGAGTCAGGAGATTCATCACTCCATTCCAGAGTCAAAGCGGGGCTTTCTCAGTGGAAATGTAAAAGTACAAGCAGGGATGGATGTATGGATGGAAGAAAGGAAGGAAGGAAGGAAAATGTCACATAGGATTTCTTCTGACTTCCAAAGATGAATTTAGTAAAATGGAAAACCTGCAGTATGAAACAGATAATTTTATATTCTTTCTTTCTTTTTTTTTTTTTTGGTTTTTCGAGACAGGGTTTCTCTGTATAGCCCTGGCTGTCCTAGAACTCACTTTGTAGACCAGGCTGGCCTCGAACTCAGAAATCTCCCTGCCTCTGGGATTAAAGGCATGCGCCACCACACCCAGCTTTTATATTCTTTCTTAGTGTGCCTCTTGAAACTATTGGAAAATAATGTGGGTCTTTTTGTTTCCTTATTGTTTTTTGTTTTTAAGAACAGGGTCTCACTGTGTAGCCCTGGCTGGCCTCAAACTCACATAGATACTCTAGTCTCTGCCTCTCTGAGTTATGGGATTAAAGGTGTACACCACCATACCCAGCCAAAAGGAATGCTTTTAATATTCTCTCAGAGTGTTTTCTGTTGTTTGTTTGTTTGTTTCCTGATACAAAGACTGGAAGTGGAATGACAGATTCCAAATACTTATGTCCAGGACAGACAAACCTATATAGGGAGAAGAAAGTGGGTCAGTTCTTGCTTCATCCTGAAGAGTCTGGGATGACTGCAGAGAAATAACTGAAGGGTATAGAATTTCTTTCCAGGGTGACGAAAATCTTAAGAATTTATTGAGACAATCACACAGATCATTGAATATACCAAAGACCGTTGAACTGAATTCTTTAAACAGGGGATCATATGACATGTGAAGTGTGTGTGTGTGTGTGTGTGTGTGTGTGTGTGTGTGTGTGTGTGTGTGTTCCTTTCTCTTCTGCTAGATCTGGGCCTGCCTCTGAGTGAGGGACCTGTCACACATGAAGTCTTTTAGTTTGGGAAAGTGAAATAGCAGCAAAGGTTATTCTCATGCATTTCCTGATGGTTTGTCAGAGTGAGTGACATTATGTTTTTTTAAGTGGGGAAGTGGTTTTTATTTCTATCGTGTCATTTACTGAGCGTGGGACATTTTAAAAGAGATTTCTACATCCTCTCCATATAGGCGATCAGCCTCATTACAGGTACTTAGAAAATTTTAAGAGTTTGTGATTTCCCATTGGGTTTTTGGATAACAGTGTTACAGGAAATAATTCACATGTTATATTATCCCATTTAAAGAGTTCAGTTCAATGGTCTTTGGTACATTCAATGATCTGTGTGATTGTCTCAATAAATTCTTAAGATTTTCACCATTTAGTTCTTGCAGTCATCCCAAACTCTTCAGAATGAAGCAAGAACTAACCTGCTTTCCTCTACCTTCATAGGTTTGTCCATTCTGGGCATAGGTGCTTGGGATCCTGTGATGTGTGGAAGGTTTGTCCATTCTGGGCACAGGTGCTTGGGATCCTGTGATGTGTGGTCTTCTCTGTCTGACTTCTTTCACTTAACATGGTGTCTTCAAGATGTACACCTGGCATGGGCCTAATACACGCCTCACTCCTTCTCATCGCTGCGTAATTCCATTCCGTGGATATACTCCAATTGATTGTTTTTCTCCCTGTCTCCTTTTGTTTGTTTACTAAAATGTCAGATTCAATTCTTAGATCTTTTCCCTAGTCAATGGTAATCCATCCATCCATCCATATTTTCATCTTTTAATTTTTAAAATTCACTTTATTTTTATTTTGCATTTCCATCTGTAGTTCATCTTAATTTCACCTTGGAGTCTTGTGAATTAGGAAGTTTCATAGTGGGCTGGCGAGAAGGTCACTGACTGCTCTCCTGAAGGTCCTGAGTTCAAATCCCAGCAACCACATGGTGGCTCACAACCATCCGTAATGAGATCTGACGCCCTCTTCTGGTGCGTCTGAAGACACACCAGATATAATAATAAATACTGTACTTAGATATAATAATAAATAAATCTTTGGGCCAGAGCGAGCAGGGTTGACTGGAGTGAGCAGAGGTCCTAAATTCAATTCCCAACAAGATAAAGGCTCACAAATATCTGTACAGCTACAGTGTACACACATGCATAAAATAAATCTTAAAAAAGGACGTTTCGTAGTAGCCCATTACTTTGGCAGAACTACCTCGTGAGCCATCTTCTTACCAGTCATTTCCTTTATTTTGTGGTGATTTATAATTTTTGGCTGTTTTAATTTTTAAAAGACTTATTTTAAGAGCAGCTCTAGGTTTCCAGCTACAATTAAGTGGCAAGTACAATGGTTTCCTATGCCTCTGGCCCCATAGACATCCAGCCTCCGACACTATCAACACCCAACACCCACAGCGGGACCTGGGTTACAACAGCTGAGCCTGCACAGAAACCCATCGATGTCATGTATGCCACAGTGCTCTCTTGGTGTCCTCTAGTCTGTGGACCTGGGCAAATGTATGATAGCATATATTCATCTTATAGCATCATGCAAATACATCTGCCCTGACAAACAAATCTATGTGGCTTGGCTGTTTATCCCTCCCTCCTAGTAATCAGGTATTTCCTCCTAATAGTTTTGCCTTTGTCAGAGTGTCACGTCTGTGGAACCACACACTCTACACCTTCTTTCACTCAGCATTCTCCCTTACTTACTGTTACCGTAATAAAGCAACCTGGAGAGGAAGACTTTATTTTAGTTTGCAGTTCATCACAGTTCATCATGAAGAAGCAGAAACCTAGAGGCAAACACTGAAGAGGGATAAGAAAGCCAAGCTCACCAGCGTTCTCTCCATGGCTTGCTTGCTCAGTTTGCTTTTCTACACCTCCTGGGACCGTGTTGCCCTGGGGTGGCCCCACCCACAGTGGGTTGGACCTTCCCACATCAATTCATGAATCAAGAAAATGCCTACACAAGCATGCCTAAAAGCCCATTTGGTGGAGGGATTTTCTCAGTTGAGGTTTCCTCTCCACAGATATCCCTAGCTGGTGTCCAGTGGACAAAACCCAACTCCTCTTGTTTCTCCCACGAGCTCAGTGCTGTCTACTGCTGCGTTCCATGATCGCTTGCTTATGCCGCTGTTTGTCTATCCGTTCAGCTGCTAAAGGATGTCTGCTGCTTCCGACTCTTGGCAGCTATAAAGAAAGCTGCTGTAAACATCTGTGCACAGGTTCTTCTGTGTACGTACATTTTCAACAGCTTTGGGAAAACACCAAACGAGTATGGTTGTAGGATTGAGTGGTAAAGTGTATTCGATCTTGTAAGATATTGCCAAAGCACCTTTCAAAGGGGCTCTTCTGTGTTCCATTCCCACTAGCAAAGGGTGCCTGGTGTTGTATGTCCTTGAAGACATTTAGTGTCATCTCTGTTCTGGATCTTGACCATTCATTCTAATAGCTGAGCAATGGTATATCTTATTGCTTTGATTGGCATTTTTTTTCTGATAGCATAGGTGTGGATCTTTTCATGTGTAGATTTGTCATGTGTATATACATGATCTTGGGTCTCACTACACCAGGAGGCCTGTTGATCGGTTGATGCCGACTAAGAGCTGTGCTGGAGAGGTCTTACAGGTTCTCACCGTGGTCTCACCATCTTTGCCACCCTCTTCGTCTTCACCTTCACACCTCTGCCTGCCTGCTCAGAGGCTGGGTCTTAAGTTTCATTTCTGGTGCTGTGATTAAACACCCATACTGAAAGCAGATTAGAGAATAAGAGATTCTCTGGCTTAGGATTTCTAGTTACCATCACTGAAGGGGAAGCTAAGGTAGGAGCTCAAGTGGTCTGTCACATTATATAGCATCACAGCCACAGTCAAGAGCAGAGAGAAACCTAGACTCTGCCTTCCTGCCTCCTCTCCTCTGGCTTTCTCCTCTTCTGCATAAATCAGGGCTTTTTGCTTAGCAGATGGTGTCGACACAGTGGGCTGGATCTTCCTACATCAATTAGCAATCAAGACAGCCCTGTCAGATCTGTCCATAGACCAACCTGATCTGGATAATTCCAGTCAAAGCTAACTTCTCACGTGCTTCTATGTAGAGGCAAGTTGGCAGTTAAAGACCCATCCCAGTCTCCATCCTGGCTTTTCTAGCTCATGTATGGCTATGGTACTAATCTGGAACCCAGGGGTTCTGACGTTAGGCGTGTTGAGTTGGCCATCATTGAGAAGAGAGGCCCCTTTGTCATGCAGATTTTATATGCCCCAGTACAGGGGAACGCCAGGGCCAAGATGTGGGAGTGGGTGGGTAGGGGAGCAGGGTGGGGATGGGGGAGGGTATAGGGAAATTTCTGGATAACATTTCAAATGTAAATGAAGAAAATATCTAATAAAAATTGAAAAAAAAAAGAAAGTGATTGCTTCTTACTGCCCCTGACAGAGAGACATTGGGTAGATGTGACCCTAGTTCTTGTGGCTGTCTGCAGAGTTTCTTACTCTGTTATAGACCATCCCTCCCCGACTCCATTTTCCTTGTCACCCTTCAGTGAGGTGAAGCTTCCAGAAGCCTATTAGTTGAGTCTTGACTTGCCTGCCTCAAACTTTTTAGTCTTACCGCCTGCCCCCCAACATTGCTTTTTTTCCTGTCACTCAATGGTCTACAAAATGGTTGGCTTTTTCCCCCCATCGGGTCCTCTTTTGTGACTTTAGCGATTCGGTCCCGTGTGACACTCACAGCCGCTTCCTGCACGGTGACGTGTGGGGCTTTGGGGAGGTGAAGCATGTCTAACAGTTCTCCTTTTTCTGCTCTTATTCAGTCATGTCCTGTGTCCCATAGATTCTGGCTGTGACTCAGTAACCGACACGGAGCCCGAGGACGAGAGAGCACTTCCTTTCTCAAAGCAGACAAACCTGCCTCCGGAGATATTGCCTGGGAACCTGATGGTGGTACAGCCGGACCGCATTCGCTGTGGGGTAGGCATCCCTGGTACATCCCATCGGGGCATTGACTTTCCTAGTAGATGCCTTTGTTTCAGTGAAGGGTACAGGGGCATCATGACACATCTTCTTATAACCACTACCTTCCCTCTGGACTCCTATCATCTTGGACATGAGTAGCTCCTTTAAGTCAGAGAACTGAACCTGGGAGTGTATGTGTCATCCATGCAAGGACTCTGTTTCATGAATGTGTAACATAGGGCAGACAGAATACCAGCAGACCACAGAGTTAGAGAGAGGCCTGCATGTCTTCCAGCTGGCCCAGCCCTGGGAAGGAGAAGGTGACACACTGTGGGAGCCTGCTTCTTCATTAACTGGTCACCACCCTGGCCTCAGGGAGGGCGTTAAGGTTTGATGGAGGAAACCTGCTGACCAACATTGCTTGCTGAAAGATTGCCTAAATACCTAAGCCATATGTGGCTAGCATTTTAGGGTGGTCATATAGTCACAAGGATGCTGTGTGTGAGACTTCAGGATAGTCATCCTATAGTAATATTTCATAGTCCTTCTTTCTCTGATTTAAAATGTAAGGCATTTTGGAAAGGTTAGAGCACCAGAATGCTTTCTACATGGATACAAGCTCTTTGGTAAGCTTGTCACTGTGGCTTCTCAGAACCTCAGAGCATGAGAACATTGGAAATGAGAAGTGGGGGTGGGGGGCGCTCTGACTTTCTCCTTTGCAGTTGAGACCACAAGCTGCTGGGCACAGGCTCCCAGGATAGGAGTTGCCAGCTGTATTTCAGGTTGCATTCGACTCTTAGACATGATTCATCTGGACTTCAGAGTGTTTTTTAAAATTAAGCATAAAAGTTGGTGTTTCTAAAGAGGAAAAAAAGTTGGTGTTTCTTGGTGTCTCCTGAGTCAGAATCTGTGATATTAGGCTTAGGCTTTCTGGTTTGGGCTTTGGTTTCCCATGGGACATGCATCCTGTAGCCTGGACCCCATCATTCTCTGATCTTCAGTTTTTATTTTTATTTTTGAGATTTTTGAGACAGTCTTTCTACATAGCTCAGGTTGGCCTTGAACTCGTGAACCACTTTTATCATTCTCCCCACATCTGGGGTCACAGGTGTGTACCACCACACCTGGCCACTTACTGTTTTTAAAATCATGCCTGTTGTAGCCTCTTTGCAGTCACGGCTGGGCTAATGTGGACATTTCCAGCTCCTCTCCGAGTGCCGTGTCTTCCCACAGGTGTGTGGTCAGACTGCCAGGTGCAGTGGGAAGGGTGTTTGGTGCCCATTCGCGCTTCATCCCACTCAGCTCCTGTCTTCCTGATCCCTCTCTGCTGCTCTCTCACTTAGGAACATCCCAGTTGCCTACACTGAGTCTGTGCGCCTGGGGTGTCTGGGCTGGGGGTGGGTCCTGACTGCCTGAAGAACTGACATGCATTCTTTTGGGCTCCTCATGTTTCTCGGATAAGATGCAGGAGTAGGAGTGTGGCAGGAAGGATGGCAGGCACAGGTCATGCGTTTGGTTATAGTGGCCGTCAGCAGCCTGGGCCACAGCCCCTCTCCTGTCACAAAGTCCACACTTGGAACAGCCTTTGGCATCCCTTTATGAAGGGTTGCTATAGCAACTACATAACAGTCCTGGAAGGAATGACTAAGGATGGTCTGTGGCTCTGGCCATAGATCTCTCCTTGCCTTTCTGGGTTTGAGGAGGGCCCAGCCCTACCGGTTTTATCTAAAATGATCATTGACAAGTTGAGTGCCTCTTACTTACAATGCTAAGGGCCTGAAGTGTCTCAGATTTTGAATTTGGTTAGGGAGATGTTAGATTATTTCTGTATGCACAACAGGATATGTTTTAAAACAAAGTGTGTTTATATTTTATATGCACTTTATACACAGCCTGACAATAGTTTTATAGAACAAGCTACTTCTCTTGCATTTGTTCTTTGACCTAAATGCAAAGTATAGAACTTTCCACTTGTGGTATCAGGTCAGAGCGTTTTGGATTTTGGAGTTTCGTATTAAAACCCATTTTTTTTAAGTGGTTGGTTACACTTATTACATTTATGCCACTACCACACCAGTATGTCTTGTAGGCATGTGACTGTTGTAGATCACAGGGTTCATAACTGGGTGAGACTGATTGATGATTACTTTTCTCCTCCAGTAGTGAGTGGCGCACCTCCCATCACTGTGACTGCTAGTCAGTAGGAGTGCAGCTTCCAGCTGGGCACCAGCTTGATCTCTCCGTGTTGGATGACATGAGTGTATGCTGTCTTCAGCAGTAGGGTCTTAGTGTCAGGCAGTGGAAGGTGACAATAGCTTGCAATAGTTTTTTGGGGGGTAGGATAGGGGTCTGTGGGACCACTTTGGCCAATGACTCAAAAAGATATAACCCATTTCTGGCACTTGATAGCATATGGTGTCTACATGGGCATTATTTTCCCCATTATACGATAAGACCATTTAAATTATATGTATATGCTTATGTATATAAAGAGCAATTTTAAGATGTTATAAGATGAAATAAACATTTGAAATCCCTAGGTTTTAAAAAATTATGAGAGTAGCCGGGCGTGGTGGCGCACACCTTTAATCCCAGCACTCGGGAGGCAGAGGCAGGCGGATTTCTGAGTTCGAGGCCAGCCTGATCTACAAAGTGAGTTCCAGGACAGCCAGGGCTACACAGAGAAACCCTGTCTCGAAAAACCAAAAAAAAAAAATTATGAGAGTAATGATTAGACAAAGTTTCTGTTTACTTACTGTAAAAGTTTATAAACATATTTTCCACAAGTTCCTCCACTGGACTGATAGCCTATGGTTCTCTTCCGAGCACTGATCTATCAAGACCCCCAGACCAGGACCATCCTCTCTTAGAGAGCAGGCTGGGGCTCAAGATGCTGAGATATCCTTTGACCCAGCACCCTAAGGGATACAGGAGGGAGAGAGACCAGAACTTGTCTCCCACTCCAGGCAGAAACCACTGTGTATGTCATTGTGAGATGCAAGCTGGATGAGAAGGTGTCAACAGAAGCAGAGTTCTCTCCTGAGGATGCTCCCTCCGTCCGGGTGGAAGGCACGCTGGAGAATGAGTACACGGTCTCTGTGAAAGCACCAGGTGAGTGGCCCCGTGGTGACCCAGAGCATGCTGCCCCACTGCCTTCAGAAGCACTGCTGTCCTTAGATGCTCCAGCCACAGACAGCATCACTCAGCATGGCTGAGTGGTGTTTTAAAAGCTGTGGTTGATGTCCTGGATTACCAATGTGGCCTCATTTTTAAGTTGATGTTTTAAGGAGCAGAGCATCCTTCTCGTTGCCCTGGGTTACCAGTGTGACCTCGTCATTTTCCACGTTCGCGGCTGTCACATTTCCTCTCTGGTGAATCGAATCTTTGTGGTTGGTGTATTTTTAATGTGTTTCTTCCCCCCTCAGAACCTCTTCCGGTGGTATAGACTCCCACCCCAGGAAGAGCACGTAGTACATTCTGCCGCAGAGCAAGTCAGCGGATCCCTCTGGCTCATCGTGGTAGGAATAAAGTGTTATCCTCCAACCACCGGGATCTTAGCGCTTGGTGACTATTGGTCTTCATAAAGCACTTTAAGCCCTATTTTGATTTTTTATTTATTTACTTTTCGTTCGTCAAGGCCTGCGGAATTCAGTGAAACAGGCCAGGGAGCTGGCCCTGTGGTTAAGAATGCATTTTGCTCTTTCAGAAAAACCGAGTTCGGTTTTAAGTATCACATTGGACCTCACAACTGCCTAGAACCCAGTCTCCAGAGGATCCTATGCCTCTTTCCTACATAGGCATCTGCATCCATGAGTGTTCATTCTTGTGTGTGTATGAGCATGCACACACACACACACACACACACACACACACACACACACAAATACTGAAAATTATGCAAAACAGATGAAAATCCCTTAAAGATGCAATTGGCATCACCATGAGGACTCCTATTCGGTGTACGTATTCATGGGTGCTGGCTTGTTCATCTCCTCCCACCTCTGATACGTCCCTCCAGCCCCTGCCTCAGCATTCAAATGTAGCTCATCTGCTCTGACTCCTTTCTGCAGGACGCTTGCTCTTTATGGCATTGACCCGTCCCTCTTGTTCTGTTTAGACCTCTCATCGGGGAATGTTTCTCTGAAGGTCTATTCTGGGGACCTGGTGGTCTGCGAAACCACCGTCAGCTATTATACCGACATGGAGGAAATTGGGAATTTACTGTCCAGTGCTGCAAATCCTGTGGAGTTTATGTGTCAGGTAAGGCTGGTAGGAGTCAGACTGCCATGTCTGACTTTTTTACTAGGCTTTCAACTCACAGGGGCAGGGGAGGGGGCTATTCAGCTTTAACCTTGTCTGGCAGGAGCTAGCTGGATTTGAAATCTGACCGTCTTCACTGTTTTATGTAGGCCTTTAAAATCGTGCCCTACAACACAGAGACTCTCGATAAACTGCTCACTGAGTCCCTGAAGAACAACATTCCAGCAAGTGGACTGCACCTCTTTGGGATCAACCAACTGGAAGAAGACGATATGATGACAAGTATGTCAGCGGTCATTTCAGTCGTAGGTGGTGTGGCCTGCCACACAACTGGGCCCTGTGATGTGGGGAGGGCATAGCTTCATCCGCCAGCACCAAGGTGAACCGAAAGATGGGATTAAACTAAACAACACATACGAGGATGCTGCTGCCATGACACGGCATGCTCCTATACAGCATTTTTTTGTTTTTTAGTAAGTAGCAATATAGTCTAAAATAATGATAAAAGGTACAGTAGGTACAGAAGCCAGGGACATAATCATGTACCATCACCAAGTATGACATAGTTGTGTGTGTCATCCTTTTATATGACTGGCAGCCATCCCAGTATGTTCATTCACACCAGCATGTGAGGAATGCTTTATGCTATATCGTGAGCTAGAGCATCACTAGGTGGTAGGGTTTTGTTTGCCCCATTCCAATCTGATAGGACTTCTGTACCTGGCGCACAACTGTGCTCCACCCCCCTCTAAAAAACGTGTGTGGCTCTCATTTACTTTCTGGATGGAGTTCAAACTCCTTTGCCTGATAACAAGCCCTTCCCGAGGGGTGCTTCTGCCATCGACTCTCTCTGCACACCTCTTAGTGGTTTTCTGTCACCAGATAGTATATGTTTCTCGAATCCGTGTCTTGCCATTCCACTCATGGAAACATCATTCCTCTGTCCCTGACTTGGTTGTCATTCTCCCGGTGGCCTTCTCTTCATCTCCTCAGGAAGCATTTTCTCTGGAAGGAAGGCCTTCCCCAACCCTCCAGGAGTCTGTCCTACCACAGGATGGGGTCTCCCCTAGCACCTTGGACCTTCAGTCCTGTAGCTTGTCTGCCATGTCTGACTTTTTTACTAGGCTTTCAACTCACAGGGGCAGGGGACGGGGAGAGGTATCTCCACGTGCTGGCTCTTCAAGCGAATATTTTTAACTTGAGTGAAGAGTGGGCCCTGTGAACCTGGAGAGTCACACCAGCTGTCTGGGGATATCACCTGGTGAGCTGCACAGGATGCCTGTTCCAACATGGTGGTACTCAAGTCTCTGGTTACCTTCTGACTGAGTGCTATCTGCCTTCCTTCCGTGTTGGAACCACAGGAAGAGAATAATCTGCCAGGCCTTCTCCAAGGCTTCCCTGAGGCCTCTTCCTCGGTCTCCTGCTGTGGAATGTTCTTGCCTCAGGACTGTCAATGTTTCTATTTTCTTATTCTTAAACCAGAGAGAGAGTATCTCATAGCCTGACGATGTGGAATCCTAGGGACATGTTGTACCTTTCACCCCAGGGATCATGTCCTGGTAAACAGGAAACTGGATTTATCTTTTTTTTTTTTAAATGACAGAGCCAGGCCTGGAGAGATGACTCAGCAGTTAAATCATTGTCCACACAAGCAGTTCAGCTCTTTAGAATCCCTTAAATGTCAGGTGGGCCTGATGATCCTATTTGTAAGCCTGGTTTCAGAAGGCAGAAATATGACTTGCATTTTTTTTTTTTTTTTTTACTACTTTTATTAGATATTTTCTTCATTTACATTTCAAGTGTTATCCAGCTAGTTCCCTATATCCTCCCCCCTCCCGGCCCTGCTCCCCTACCCACCCACTCCCACCCCTTGGCCCCTGCGTTCCCCTGTATTGGGGCATATAAAGTCTGCATAACCAAGGGGCCTCTCTTCCCACTGATGTTTGCCAGGCATTGGCAGCTCATTTCTTTATCTTTGCTAGTCCCCAATAACAACAAAGAAAGATCAAGGCTTACTTACAAGCTTTTACTATACTACCTGGGCAGTATTGATCTACGTTAACCCCTTAGACGAATTTGGCTACCTGCCATGATACTTGCAGGATAATGTTGTTTTAGCTCTCTCTGCTTCAGATGTTTTCCCCGTGAAGTCTTCTCAGACCCTCACCTTGTGACTCTCCTTCCAACTCCACTCTCTATCTCCCAGCCTGTTCCTAGTGCTAAAACTTCAACTCTCCTCCTCTCTCCCTTTCCCTGGCTGGCAGGAGTTCTGTCCTGTTCTCTCTCCTGCCCAGCCATTGGGTGATCAGCATTTATTGACAAGGCAGAGGATAAATGGTAAAATTGTTTACACAAACTTGAGAAAGGAGATTCTTGACATAAGCGTTACAGTTCTGTGTCCAGATTGAAACAAAACACAAGGGCAGAGAAGTCAGCATTTAACTAACACAAGGACAACCTTTACACACTGCACACAAACCTATGCCTATACCTATGCACTTCTGAGTACACATACACATATATATTATATTTCACACACACATACAAAAAGAAGAAAAATAACACATAAAGTGACAGAGTCTAGAAATCAACTTTTATGAAAAGAAAATAAAAGATGTATCCCCTGAGCCCCCAACATGAACTTATTTGTTTTCTTGGCGTATTTACAATATTCGTAATAAGAGATAAGTGGATGGACTTCTTTTTATTTGATCATTATTTTTATTTCATGTGTATGAGTGTTAGCCTGCATGTATGTCTGTGTGTCATGTGTGCAGAGTGCTCTCAGAGACCAGAATAGGGTGCTGGGTCCCTGGGATTGGAGTTAGAGAGAAGTTATGAGCTACCATGTAGGTGCTTGATAGCCAGCGTTCTTAACTTCTGAGCCATCTCTCCAGCCCCGGAGCCTTTATCCCTTAATCAGCACAAACTAGTGTCAGACCAGTGTTGAGTGCTGTAGAAACTTGGACGTCGGCCCACAAAGCCTGCCCGTTCTCAGAGACACACACGAGGACAGGTTAGAGACAAATCCATCAGGGCCTTTGATGCTGCTTTGTGGCTGCTGTTTAAGCCTTTAGAATCAGCACGGATGGAGGTTGGGAATGGAGCTCAGTGGCCAAGTACTCATCTCGAGTACCAGGCCCCAGGTTTGATCTCAAGCTCTGGGGAAAGAAAAGAAGAAAAGGTAAAGTTTTCTTAGGATTTTCCACCCTTTTTAAAGCAGAGGGTGCAACACAAATGACTAGATCTACTAATTCAAATAACAAGTCCTCCTTCATGGGAGTGCACGGTTTTCAGATGTTGCCTAAAGGAAGCCATCACTTACGTCGGACACCCAGTAAGCAGCGACTGAGTGCCTACTGCATGCATGCTAAGTCTCAGCAGCTTTTCCCTGGCTGTCTTCTTACCCTTTCGGCTGAATTCTCCTTGATGCCCTTTTAGATCAGAGGGACGAAGAGCTGCCCACGCTGTTGCATTTTGCTGCCAAGTACGGATTGAAGAACCTCAGTGCCTTGCTGCTCACCTGTCCCGGGGCTCTCCAGGCCTACAGCGTGGCCAACAAGCACGGCCACTATCCCAACACCATTGCCGAGAAACACGGCTTCAGGGACCTGCGCCAGTTCATCGACGAGTATGTGGTAAGCGTCGCGTGAGAGAGGTCTGGGTTGAGACATGTGCTGAGTGGCTCCAGGACCGTCTTCTCACCAAACTCACTGATGGATTTTGTCTCTAACCTCTAACCTCATGTGTCTCTCTGGGAGTGTTCAGTTTTTGTGGGCCAAAGTCCAAGTTTCTATATCTACTTGGTAGCCATGTGACTTTGGGCAAGTCATAAATCCCCTTTAATTTAGTTTAATGTGTGTGTGTGTGTGTGTGTGTGTGTGTAGCGCATGTGTCCTGCATATGTGCACTACATGTATGCCTGGTGGCCCCAGAAGAGGACAGCAGATATCCTAGAACTGAAGTTACTGATTGTTGTGGGCTGCCCTATAGATACTGGGAATAGGACCTGGGTCCTCTGCAAAAGAAGCAAGAGCTCTTAACCACTGAGGGATCTTTCTAGTCTCTCCCTTCCATTTCTTAATATGCAAAAGGAAAAAGAATCCTAAGAGGTCTGTTCACAGAGTTGTTTTTAGAACAAAAGGAACTAACATATGCAAAGCACGGAGGCCATTTCCAGAATACTGACAGGAACTTGCACAGAGTGTGTCTGCTCAAGGCTGATGGACTGTCTCAGGGCTCCTTGGTAGTGTGTCCCTAGCTGCCTTGCCCACCTTTGGGCCCAGGTAAACTGTGGGAGAATTGGTTATATAATAGCTAAGGCCTTATAATAATAAGGTACTACTTGGAGGAGGTTTCAAGGTACCTTTGAGATCTCATTCCCTGGTGGATTCTGTCTCTTTCCAAGCCTCTGCTTGGATTTGAACTTAAGGCAGGTGGATACACCCAGGTTTCTTGGCAGGCCGTTCTTGCTCACCGGTGTCTGTCCAAGTCTTGCTCTGTCTTATCACATGCCCAGAATTGTGTCTATTGTCTTGGAGGAAGCAGTTCTGGACACCACTCCCTTCAGCTGTTCCTCCTTCTTTTTAAACTCACAAAGAGCACCTGAGACTGCTGTGACGCGCCCCACCCCCACCCCCACCCCAGTATAAGACAGACTAATTGGGTTTTGCTTGCTACCTCCAGATAGGAGTGAGCCTGACGCGTCTTCAGAAACTTAACTCTGCTCTGTGATAGATACATAAGGCGGTGAAGAAAAGGGGTGAAGAGGGGCCCCATTGCTTTGAGGGACATGTAGGTATTTCAAACACTCAGAATAGTTTAAAACCTTGTTTGGGTCCTCGCCGGCACACATGGGCTCAAAGGCACCCACATTCTCAAGAGTTTTTACTTGGCTTTAGTTTGAAATCACACATGTGCTAAACACAGCATATCGTTTTTTGGGGTTAGTCGTTTTTCAGTAAGGCCAGCCTGTGTTTGGAGTAGTGACTAAGTCCCTGAGCTCAGTTGGTCAGAAAATGCCCCGTGACATTTAATTTTCGCCACACTCCTTTGAAGTTGAAGGGGCCCAGACCTTCATCTTATGATTGAGGGAAAGGACACAGAAAACCAAAGTGATTGTGCCAAGGTGGAGGTGGGGTTTGAACCTAGTTTGCTGCTATAAGTCGGGGCTTGTTATCCTGTTACTGGATTCAGGAGACTAACACAGTGTCAAACAAAGGTGGCCTCTGCCAGGAGTTGATGAGAAGGGAGCTGTCTGTGATTGGAGGCAGAGGCAAGGATTGTGACACACACTAAACTGTCAGGCCAGGAAAAGCTGTTCACAGGTTGCGGGGAAGTCAGCCCACAGCCCCATACTATCTGGAGGCAGAGGGACAAGGCTAGCCTATTTGACATCAAGGTCCCTTTATGTAAGGTCTCTGTCTTTGGGGACATCTAGAATGTTGAAACTTGGGGAAGAAAACCCTGGAAATTGTCAGGCACTTGGATGAACCTTCCAGAAGGTGCAGGGGTGAAGACATCCCTTGGGACGCCTGGTTGCACAAGCACGGGTGCACTTGCATACGCTGTGCGTCTGTGTGGCCCTGTGTCAGTTGTTTCTCATTGTGTGCCCACCGGGCCGTTATAAGGACCAAAAACCGAGACTATGAGCCCTGCAGGGAGGACTAGATTTTCTGAGCTTTGCTTTTCCGCGTGTAAAAGAGGGAGAGGCGGGGCTTCCGAAGGCGGTGGGTGCCGGTTTGTGCCCAGTGCTGAGCCTGATTCTTACGAGGTACTCATGAGGCGTAGTTTTTATTTATGTTCACTGACCCCTGAACAGTTAACCAGGATATAACTGCTTAACTCTGTATTTAGCGTTAGAGGAAGATACAAAGGTTAGAGCTTTCTGCCAGATGGGGAATACCCGCTAATACCTGTAAACAATTATAACCCTGATCCATGACCACGCCCTTTGCCCACTTCAAGTCCACTTGAAGAGTCTGCCCAGCTAGGCAGGTTCCTCAGTGTGCAATGGGCCCGTCTTCTCTCGCAGGAGACTGTGGACATGCTGAAGACACATATTAAGGAGGAGTTGATGCAAGGGGAGGAGGCAGACGACGTGTACGAGTCCATGGCGCACCTATCCACAGACCTGCTGATGAAGTGCTCCCTCAACCCTGGCTGTGACGATGAGCTCTATGAATCCATGGCTGCCTTCGCGCCAGCAGCCACAGAGGACCTCTGTAAGTAGCTCTGCCTGGTTCTGCTTTCGTCCTGCTGCTGAGAAATGGCTTTCTTCATGCTAGTCCAAAGGGGGAAAGGCCCCCAAAAGGCCCTGATTATCTCTGCAAACACCCAGCGAGGAGCCCGTGTTGCAACAACATCAAGGCTGCAGTTCTGTGTCATAACAAGAGAGACCTTTTTCCAACTTCCTCCACTGCTTGCCTGGAAGCCTCTTGTCTTGACAGCACGGCCTTGTGGTCAACAAGCTCTCAGCCCTACCAGTCTCCGTGGGCCCTTTTATGACAATGTTTTACGGTGCTTTATTATCTGACACACAATTTATGTGTGGTATAACACACATGAAACCCGCTGGCTTCCCTGTACTGCCTTAACTGAGCCGTATAATAAGTGGAGAAGACTTCACATGCTTATGCATTTCTGCATGTGAAGACATGTGAAATAGCCCTGTATAGGCAACTACACTCAGAGCCACCACCAACGTCATAATCTTTCATGTTGACTGACATGTATCTGTTGTCTTGGTGATTCAGCTATCTAGAACAGTGCTTGCCTTGGCACCCTGAGTTTCTTAAATGATGAAACCTCTCTTCACAACCTTATACAATGTTAAATTCTTGGAAAATTCAATGTACAAAATGTACTTTAAAAAACAAATCTATCCCCCCCCACCTCTGTGTGTGTGTGTGTGTGTGTGTGTGTGTGTGTGCGCACACGCGCACGCGTGTGCCTGAGGAGGTCAGAGGTCATCATCTTTTGAAGGGTCTGACTTGGAACTCTGTGGGCTCACTGATTGGTAGACTGTCTGACCAGCAAGCTCTGGGGAATCTTTCTGTCTCTGCCTCCCTTTTTCAGGGCCACAGATACAGGAGACCACATCCAGATTTTATGTGGGCTCTAGCTCCTTGGACTTTCACGGTAGGCGCTTTACCAACTAAGCCATCTCCTCAGCTTGACAATTTAGCGTTCGTTAGAGTCCATGTTCCTGCACAGTAGTGGTGATCCACACCACCCTCGTAGCTCTTCAGAGCGGTCTGTGGGGGGCCGGGTGCCACCCTTCAGAGAGATTGATCTAAACGAGATTGGATTTCCTGTCCTGTACTATGAGGTGCTAAGCATTCTAAAATGCTGCCCAGGACTTAGCGCTCTTTCCCTCTGAGTCCACTTAATAGGTTCAAGAAAGATAAGATAAATAACCAGCAACTAGTCAGTTTTATGGATGTGGGATTTCCAGGATGGCTAAGCTGAGTACTGACACCCTTTCAGGACCTGTCAGGGAAGGGAGCCTGCTTTTCCTGCACATGAGCTTACCGAACCAGCGCCACAGGAGTCAGTAGAGTAGGAGGTGCAGGCTGACTGGGAGTCCCTTGCTTTCACCTTTGGGGAGAGGAAGAAGCACACTTGGAAGCTCTTCACAAATGAACCCCAGCTAGCCGGATCTGTGAGGAAGGAGGCATGACCCACACCATCACACTGTTTTACTCACTGAATCCTCATGGCAACCCCACGGATGCCGTTGCTACCTGCTGTTAAAGAGAGGTTCACTTCCCCCAAATGCCACAGCTAACAACCTATAGAGCACAAATTCCATACCGTTTAACCCAGGCCAAATGTGTCTCTAACACGGGGCGTTGTAGTTCCGGTCCCCTCCAGCAAGCCTTTTGGCCTCCAAGGCTGTTTCCCCCATGTGCAGATCCAGGAGCTAGCTAACAAAACAGCCCAAGGCTACTCATTCCTATAATTCCGACACTTGGGCTGAGGCAGGAGGATTAAGACTAGCCTGGATTACTGGCAGACCTTGTCTCAGATCCTAAACAACATGTTACTCAAACAAACAAATAAACCCAGCTGCTGACATGAGCACACACACACACACACACACACACACACACACACACACACACGTCTGCTCATCTTCCTTCATAGCTAGCATGTATTTCCAAGGACATTTCTGTTGCAGCAGCTTGATTCGCCTCCCTGGGTGTTGGAGTCACAGTGGACCAAGACATGTCTTTTTCCACTTTAGCACAGGGACTCATGCACAAAACTGCAGGCAGGACCCTTTAGGAATCCAGAAAGCAGACGTGCTTTCTGGCCCGTTCCCTGGCCTGGGGGCTGTTGAACAATGAATTCCTTGCTTACTGACAGTGCCTGTTGACAGTCTTCATGCATGCTATTCCCCCTCCTCCTCTTGCTCCAAAATATGAATTTTCCCCATTGTATTGCAGGCCTCCTGAAGGGCTCCCATGCTCGCCAGTGCTTCAGGGGATGCTATGGGACCAGACTCGTGGCTGAAAGGCAACTTGTAAATTAGCTCAGGGTCAGGAGGGTCTGTATGTCACAGACCCACGGAGGCTACTGGGAAAGAGGCAGGCTGTAGGTTGTAGGGCACAGCTACTGTTTGGGCAGAGACTGAACTGATGACAGTTTTAATTTGTCAGATTGTATCATCTCTGAAGTTTCTGACTGTTGGCGTGATCTGGATTGTTTCTGTGTCTGCGGTTACTGGGTCTAACCCAGGACTGATCTCTTCCCTTGGTCTCTTTCCTGCTGGTTCAGAGATGCAGCAACTTGGGCCTGGTTGTGTTTGCTGCCCTTGGGGCGGACATATCTCGGGAGCTGCTTCTTTATGTCTGAATAGCCAGGTGTCAATGCACACCTATATTGTCATTCCTAATGGTGACTATTAGAGACTTAAAATCAGTGTTTTAAGGAAAGTCACTCACCACTTACTTATACTATTGGTTCACGGGAGGCTTTAGTATGAGCCCATGACTGTTGTTGGGACAAATATGTCCTTTTATTGATTAGCTTTGGGAAAAAATGAGTTATTCCCCCAAAGGGAGCCCCAGATAACCACTGTGTAGGAAAGTCACAGGGGAGCTCCCAGTGTTTAATGAAGGGGAGCTGAGAGGAAGGTCTGACCTGGGAGTTATGGCTCTGTTCCGCTCCCTCAGCTCCCTGAGCAACAGCCCCACCTCCACCGATGTGTTGTCACACACCCTTAGTGCACACAACACACACACACACACACACACACACACACACACTTTCACACACTCAGTCTTTAGCTTAGATATGCTGCCACCAGGCGGTGACTGTGTGTCTCTGCCACCAGGTCTTCTGTTTTGCTACCTCTGATCTGGAGTTTTAAACCATCCACTTGCACACCTCGATGTGAAAGAACTGTCTTTGTTTAAGATAAAACAGCGCAATCACTGGATAAAATGAAGGCACCTGCCCCTGACTTGCTTGCTGGCTTGTTGTGCCCTCCACCTTGCCTTTGAGGGTGGGTTGTGGTCCTCACGTCCTGTGACGGGAGTCGTTTTTGTTTTTTGTTTTTTTTTTTCCTTTTGTCAGCATCACCCAATGCCTCTGCTCTGGGAACCCAGGGAGCTAGTGCCTGGAGGCCCTTGTCCAGTCTGTTTCCAGGGTAACCCACTGGTGGTTTATAGCTCTGCTTACTTACATATCTCAGAGGCTCACCTTTCTCCACATGGCTTAAGGTACAGCATCACGCTGCTAGGAACTTCTGACTCACAGGCGTTGCCGCAATCCTAGAGCAGCTTTCTGTTGTTTAGAATAAAACTTTTCTTTTAACCCCTGACCTTTCTGAGATCTGCCCCAGCGGAGGTTTGCAAGTGGCAGTGCGCACTGCCTCGGCCACAACCATCTTACTGGCTTTCCTCAGCAGCTCCCTAGATGACCCCTCTTGTGACAGGTCATCTCTACTTTGTGGTTTCTTTTGCATGAGTGCTCTGATTTTACAGTCCCTGCTAAGAGCCAGGTTCCATCTGAGCTGGGGGCACAGCTGGGTGATATGAAGGACCTTGCAGCCAGGACTGCAGGTCTCACTCTAGGCAAAATTGTCGAGTCATGGGTGAGCTTTGGAGACATGTCACATACTCCATTGACACTATATTCGCCCAGAAATCTTCCCTTCCTGCACCCGCCGAGGCTCTGTCATCCCCTTGGTGACCTGTTTGAGAAGATTCTGCTGAGCAGAGCCTGGAACTACTACAGAGGCATTAGTTCTGGGTACAAGGTCAGATCTGTACCATCCAGGGGTCAAGGTCAGGGCACTGTGCTCTTCCTGACCTCCCCCTGCTGGGTGAAAACACTGGATTAGATGTTGTAGAGTTAATGAGATAAAATTTTCTACCACCAACAGCCAGCCTCTCCCCTCTTTGGACCCACACAGCCTACCAGCCATGTCCCTCTTTTGGCACTGCGCATAGATAATGACCATGGGCTGTCATTAATTATATGTCTCTCTGATTATGAGCCCTTTGCTTCCATAAGAAGAATGACTTACAGCTTCCTGTCATTCCCAGCACCCAGCCCCAGTACTGTGCATAGGATGCGCTCAGCCAATAGAGGTGCTAGAAAATGAGATGTAATCCCAGACTTTGTGGAAGTCCAAGTGCAGATTAGCTTGTTCACATTCTAATGCAGTTCTCTTGGTTTGTGTGTGTGTGTGTGTGTGTGTGTGTGTGTGTGTGTGGCAGGTGTAGTGAGATATAGATTGGGTACTGCCGAGTGCAGGACCCCAGGGTGGTCATAACTCCCTGGCTGATCCAGGCTGCCATTTATTTCATATCAATATGCAATATGCAATATGCAATATGCTAGTTCTTCCGCCTAAATTGCCTGTCTTTTTTCTCTGCTTGAGCAATGCCTTCACAAAGCCCAGACTCCACCGTAGCACATGCTTCTTCTTTGTAAGTTTTTCTTTCTTTCTTTTTTTAATTTATTCACTCATCCAACAAATCTTTATCAAATCCTTATCCAATCTTTATCAAATCTGTCCTGTGTGTAAGGGACATGGTGCCAGGTGATAAACAGCCAGTGAATAAATTGTCATGATCCCTGTCTCCCATAGTCTATGTCCCATGGATTCCGAATTCTGTAGATCTGCTCTGGCATGACAGGGCTGCTTTGCCTGCCTTGTGTCAAGTCACGGGCTGGACCTTGCCCCACCTTTTCACCTGGGCATTTCTGCCCCATTTTCCTCATAGCTAACGCCAGACATCACTCCCCACCCCTCTGATTTCAGATTTCTGTTCTCTCCTGTGTGTCTCTCCTTCCCATCACTTCTCCATCCGGATGTGAAAAGTTGGGCTTTTACATTGATATCATCAGTCACCCTCTCCTACTCAGGTACAGGTGGAACCAGCGAGGCTCCAGGTTATCTTAGGTCCTACCGCGTGTTCCCTGCACCAAGACTGCTTGTTTGGCTACAAAAGATACTTCCTGGAGGGTAGAAGAGGGCTCTTGTTGGTTTTTAGGATTGGAGAGCCCCTCTGGAATAGTCCTTTAGTCCCTGGTGTTTTTCTGGCTTTATGTGGCAATGGCATGTCATCTGGATGGAGTGAGTGTCCCCTCCAGCTAAGCCACCTAGACCAAAGTTCTGTCCCGAGAGGTGAATCTCACAGGTTTCTTTGGGAATTTGTGACACCGTTGATTCGTTCCTTAATTGAGCGCCAGCTGGGATGTTTTGCCACCTTGAATGCAAGCTTCTTGCATCCCAGAAACGGATCCATCAAGATCAACTCTCTAGCATCTGCAGTGGCTCTTCCAGGAGGAGACTGTGACCTGTGTTGCTTTCTTCTTGTTGTTGTTTTTCTTCTGCTGAGATGAAAAGAACTTTGCACTTTTCTGACGCATTTCAGGTTATTTTTAGCTGACAAGCGGCGAAGGTGAAATGTTTGTAGTCTGAATTACAAACCTTGCACATCCTGGATTGCAAGGATGTGTTCCTCTTCTGCTTTTCCCAATCCCCTGCGTCTGCTTCAGCAAATCCCTTTGCCCACAGAACTCCCTGCGGCTTTGGTCACTCTGGTGCTACCTGTTGTCCACCTGGCTTCTGGGTTTCAGATTTGTATGTTTAATAAAGTCAAAGAAGAACCTCCTTGTTTTGAATGGAAAAGGACAGAAAATCTTTTTCCAGACCTCCACTAAAAGGGTGTACACATCCAGACACAGGTGGCAAAAGCCAATGTCCTTGGAGGCAAGGTTGCCCTGACTGTGCAAGCACAGCTGACTTCCTTCAGTGTGGCACAATCCTAGCCCCCTCGCCAGCCCAACATGGGAAGAAATTCACAGCAGCCTGGGAGGCAGACTAATGCTCCCAGTGTGTGGCCTTGTTTTATTGACATGTGCAGAGGGAACTCAGGCTTACAGGTGGAATTAGGCTTGTTAGCCAGCTGCTCTTGTGATTCAGAGACTAGCCTGGCTTCTCTGTGTGAATCAGGTATAACTACGGATATCCTGAAGAGTAAAAGAGGGAACCAGAGGACAGAAGAGATGGATGGCATGGTGAGAAAGGCTTGTGAAAGCCAAGTTTTCTGTCTGGCATTGCTGCCTTTGAAAACAGGGAGAGGGCCTGGTGCCCAGGCATGTAGACAATCCTGGGTCCAGGGGAGGGAAAAGAGATGAATTCCATGCTAGAGTTTCCATAGAGGAGAAAATCTTGATTTTGGCCATCAGAACCCACTTTGACTTCTGAACCACAGAAGTGTAGGATTTATGTCACGTTAGTGGTATTTGTCTCGGTAGCCTCAGAACTAAGTTGCCTCAGAATAATCATGACAACTAGGAATTCGGTATCTCGAACTGGTTCAGTGCATTCATAAACATTGTCTTAGTCATCTCTCAGCCGTCCTATGGGGCAGGCCCTGTGGTTTATCCCCACTTTGCAGATGGAACACTGAAGCTTATCTATTTCAAGGAACCTGCCCAAGGACTTAGAACTCGTAAGAGTCAGAGGCAGGATTTAAATGTAAGTCGTGAGATGCCAGAGGCCGTTCCCAATGCCTCTGTCTTGATGCCCAGTAGACAGTCTCCCAAGCCTCTGTTGTTACTAGATTTCTCAGCTGCGGCCTTTCTCTGACTTAGGTTTGTCCCCTAACTGCAGACTATTTGGTTGGCTCCTGGCCTTTACTGCCTTGTCCTGGGGCTGTACACTTCCTTCATCTCGTCCCCAAACCCTTGCTTCATCTTGCTGTCCAGGTACTTACTGTTCATATCCTCTGACTTTAGGCTTTGTTCCTAAGGACAGCCTTTCTATACCAATGCTCTTAGATGCACAGGATGGGTCCAGCATGGGCCGGACAGCGCCACCTAGCGGATGCTATCCAGCCCACTAGAGAAGAGGACATTTGCAAAGAAAATGTTTGGCAAACCAAGTCAGATTTCCACAGGTGATCCTCTTGTAAGAATTGGCATGTTTTATTTAGACCTTACTCATGCCTTAAGTATACTTAACTATAAGAAAACTGTGTGTCTCAACGAGGAAATTTAAAATATAATGTTTGAGGTCATGGACGAGATTTCAAATATTGTGAGAAACACATTCTCAAACTCATTTTGAAGGCAGAAGGCATGCATGAAAACCAACTTATTCTTTACAAGACTAATATGGGGTAGGAAGTAGCTCAGTGGTATTTCCTGATGCCCAGCGTGTGTGAGGCCCTTGGTTGAATTCCCAGAAAGTCAATAAAAAGAGGCAAGAGGCGAGAATAGACAAATGGGATTATATCAAATTGAGAAGTTTTTATAGAGCAAAGAAGAACAAGATGAAAGAAAAAAATCCACAGAATGGGGGTGAATGCTCATCTGATAGAAATTTAGTGTCCAGGGGGATGGAGAAGCTCTCTGTGGGTAAGGTCCTTCAGAGGACCTCAGTTTGGTTGTCAACACCTACAGGTGGCTCTTGACCTTCCAGCTCTGGGGGAGCCCATGGCCTCTTCTGGCACTTGCACACATGCACGCTCCCCAAAACGCACAGATACATAAACAAAAATAAAATCTTTGAAAACGTTAGATCCAGGTGTGGTGTTCCACACCTCTAATCTCAGCATTTGGGAAGCAGAGGCAGGTAGATATCTATGAGTTCAGGGCCAACCCAGTCTGCATAGTGAGCTCCAGAACAGACACAGAGACCCTGTATCCAAAAAAAAAAATGGTGTTTAAAACATATGAACAATTCAGATAACTCAACATAAAAAAAAAAACCCGAAACTGATCAGAAATTAATATAGACTTTAGACTTTTCTTTTTTAGAAATATGCAAATTGCCAGCAAATATATGAAAATGTTCACCGTGACTCATCAGGGAAATGCAAATAGAAACCACGATGAGGTAGCTTTTCAGTCCAGTTAGAGTGGCTGTGATAAAATTTTTTTAAAATCAACAAAAAATGTTCAGAGAAAGGAGAACTCTCAGACACTGTTAGGACAGCCATTATGGAAACTAGAGTGGAAATTTCTCAAAAAATAGACGTGCCCCAGCAGCTCCACTTCTGGATAGAGATCGCCAATGGGAATGAGATCAGATTGTGGGGGGAGATACCGGCATTTTCATGTTTATTGGGTCTCTGTTGAGTGTTATCAGGGTCTAGAATGGACTGAGATGCTCCTTACTGCAAGAGCAGATAAAGAAAGTGGGGTACATGCACACAGTGGAATGTTCACCCCATAAAAAGGAATCTTGCCATTGTGTCTACGTGATCGGGAACAAAGGACACTATTCTAAATGAAATAAACAATAAAAAGATAATAAGCACCAAAATACAGGTACAAGGGACAGAAATTCTACTCTCTGGTCAGTAAGGTGCCTACAGTTCATAAACGTTTATTATATATTTATAAAGAACTAAAAGAAGTTCAGAGACTCTCAAGCAAAAACATGATAACATTTTGAAGAGATGGGATTGTTAATTAACCTGATCTTCACTGTAAACATATATCAAATTAGCATTGTGTGAGCTGAGAGTGGTGTAATTCCAGCCCTTGGGAGGTGGGGGTTGGAAGACCAGATGTTCAAGGTTATCTGCTACATAGTAAGTTCAAGGTCAGCCCAGGCTACATGAAACCTAAAACCAAAACCACCAAATAAAAGACAAGATGGCAAAAATACATGGAAGGATGTGCAGTGACAAAGCTTGGAGCTAAAATGAAAGGATGGGCCATCCAGAGAGTGCCCCACCCGGGTGGTCCATCACATAATCAGCCACCAAACGCAGACACTACTGCATACACCAGCAGGACAATGCTGAAAGGACCCTGATATAGCTGTCTCCTGGGAAGCTTTGACAGTTCCTGACAAACGCAGAAGTGGATGCTCACAATCATCNTTATGCACATTAGGCAAGCTGTTTGCTAGTGAGTTGTATACCAAACCCTTAGGAATTCTTGACACGTAAATAGAGTCTTCTATTTTGAATTTTTCTTTGCTGGGTATAAGATTTAATAACAAAAATAATAGAGAGCATTCATCCAGCCCTTCATACTAGCAGACACTGTGCCATGCTCTGGGAAGGCTTCTCAGGTGACCCTCACGACAGACCTACTGAGCTGTGCCCCATCACCATTTTACAGTAGGGAAGAGAAGCCGAATGGATTGAAATGAGTGGACCCAGGGATAACGACGGGCAAAGTTAATAGAAACACTTTTCATTTCCCTTTCTGCATGAGAATTTGACCTTTGTTTGACTTCCTGGCTTTGTTACCCTGGTAACCCGATAAGGGATCCAAATGTCAACCATGTTTCTAGGCAACATTACCTAGGATGAGAATGACCCCTGATTGGTCACATATGTAGATGTGGGAGGAGCTGTACGCAGCTGTGAAAACCTGCTAAGGACCCGCGTTCTGAGTCTCTCTGCGGGGCGATAACTCTGGCGTGTGGGTTATGGGGGTCCGACGTGATAAGAAGTGTGCTTTTGTGGTACAGCCTTTCCCCAGAGTAGTTCCCGCCTCTGCGCGATGTAGTTCTCATTTCCTAGAACCAATACTGCCGAGTTCAGATATGCTTTCTTGCCTCTGAGACGCGGACCAGTGCCAAGCAAAGTCATCTTGTGGGTGCGAATGTTCTACTGGAGCAGCGGTTTCAACCTTTCTGACGCTGCGGCTCTTTAACGCAGTTCCTCATGTTGTGCCGACCCCCAACCATAAAATTATTTTATTGCTATTTTATAAGTGTTATTTTGCTATGTTTGCAAATCATAAGGTAAATACCTGATTTGTAGGTTGTTTACTGTGCAATAATTTCAAAGGGGTCGTGACCCACAGGTTGAGAACCAGTGTACTAGACCATAAAAGACTAGTTGGTGTTGGGTTGCCTGTATGATGTCAATACAAGCAAAGGAAGGAAGGAGTGGAAGAAACTAGACAGGTCTCTGCACTGTGATCTGATACCCAAGCTTCCAATTGGCAAAGCCTAGGTTTTCTTCTTTCAATGTCAGACTCTTAGGATCAGTGAAAGCACTATAAATATACTTAAATATACTATAAATATATAAGCATAGTAATTAAAATACAATTGTGAATATTTGGATTCTTTTTTGCTCTCTATGCAGGCAGCTCTGGCTGTCTTGGAACTCATTACATAGGCCAGGCTAACCTTGAACTCACAGAGCTCTGCCTACCTCTGCTGGAATTAAGGTCTCTGATTCATTTATCTATCAGGATCTTCAGTAACACACACACATACACACACAGGCACACACACGCACACGAGTTAAAAGGCTAAGTAATGTGATCCTGGGTACAGTCCTCTGCTGGCTGTCTGGAGACATTCATCCTTGCTTTTTCCTCAGAGGTAACCACGGTCAGGAATTCGACAGCAGTTTTGTGCTGACGGCATATTTATTAATTCATAGGCAGCTTGTAGCGCTGTGCTATAGGTCTCCAAGGCTGTGTAGCTCTTACTATATGTATTCACTTATATCCAACTCAGCACTTACTATGTATTGGAACTATAAGTTAACAAACTTATAACTACCAACAGGTAGATGTATCTCTAGGACATTTTCTCTCTCTCTCTCTCTCTCTCTCTCTCTCTCTCTCTCTCTCTCTCTTGCTGCTACGTAATCTTTCATTGTTTCAACAAATCATAATTTGTTCTCTATTTTTTCTGTACCCATTTTTTGATGTAATATGCAATACTGTAGTGTGTCATTTTGAACTATATATTTTAAACCTATCCTTTTAATCACAAATGAACATATTTGTGTCTTTGGAGGGAGGCCTGTATTCCAAGGAGAGGTTTGTGGTGGTGTGGGTATCATTTTTCTTAATGCTCAACACTCAATAGGTTGGGGGATGGAAAGAAGGATGGATGAGAGGAAGGAAGGGAAGGGGAGAGGGAGGAGAGGAAGGGTAAATGTGAGAATCTCTTACCACTACCAAGCCTTGCAGTTCTTTCTGTGAATCAACTAAGCCTTCATGGAAGAACAGCTCATCAACCCTGTCTCGTCTTCCTTCCAGATGTTGAAATGCTTCAGGCAAGTGCAGGTAACTCAGTCTCTGGGGAAAGTTTCTCTCGGCCCACTAAAGACTCGATGATCCGCAAGTTTCTAGAAGGTAAGTTGTCACTGATCAGGGAAGTAGAAACTCTGGTGCTCAAGAGACAGATCTCCACAGACATGGCGTGTGACAACAAAGCTCTGGAGGCATTCGTCACACTAAGTCAGTCGCTCCCAACTAAGTCCCTACAGTGGGCAGAACGCACTGTTCTGGATATTGAAACTGGCAACCCAAAGAAAAATAAGACATGACCCCCATACGAGTCTTGGCTTTCTGCTAAAGGAAGGGGATATGTACCCTATTTGCCAAGCAGAGGCAACATTGCAGGGGTTAAGAGCGTGTCCCCCAATCTGTGCTCCCTGACTTCTTCATTTACCTGGAAGGCCTCAGACAAGGTGTTCAGCTCCTCATTCTCCTCAGCTGTAAAACGAGATGGATGTGGTCAGAGCCTCAGGAGACCGAGTTCTGCCTGGTGCACTAAGGAGACAGGTCCCAGTGAGAGTCAAGAAAGTTCAGTGACAGTGAGCTTCACCCAGGACCAGGGTTGACAAAGGGTTCTAGTCATGGCCACTGTCATTACTATAGGTGCTTTCAAACGTACAAGGTGTTTACACTGTGTGAGTAATTGCTTCACTCTGCCCAGTCAGTTATGAGTACGGCGGGTATGCCAGTCACATCGCCGTAGAAGCAGGGCTCTGAGGGCATGAGACTTGGAGGTCAAATGGTTTGGGCAGTGAAGGGGAAGAAAATCTCTAGAGTAGCGTAGGCAAACTGCAGCCTGACCTGCTAATAAAGTTTTATCAGAATTCACCATGCCCATTCATTTGCTATTATTTATGGCTGCTTGCACATTCCTGGTACAGGCTCGAGTGGTTGCAGTAGACTGTTGCCTGTTGTCCTGCAGAGCCTGATATACTTACTATCTGGATCCTTAAAACATATCTGCTGATTCTTTCTCTGTAACTTTCTTTATCTAGGACAGAGGTCTAGGCAGCTATTTGGCAAGTTTCTCAGCTGGCACCAAGAGAGGCATGGATAGAGCAAAGATGGGTTTTGCGGCATAAGTTTTCCCACAGCTGCCTAGACACTTTCTTATGTTAGCCAGTCTTCAACTTTGAGCTTGGCAAACCTCAGCACAGGCAATACCCTTTGTTGTATGTAATGTCTTTTCATATATCTGAGAACATGTATGCTATAGATCACCGGGACAGAATCGCTGGGTTTCAGGAAGTATGTCTTGCGACTTTGATAGTGTCTTATTGCTCAATGGTCTGAGCTCACACAGTTTCTACCAGAAGTTACAAATGGATCTAGAACATTTTTCATGCAAAGTATCACACAGAGGCTTTACCTACACCACGGATAAAACTGGGATCACTCTGAATCCCTCTACTCGGCCTCTATGTCCGTATCACATGATTCTAGAAGCATCTCTTGGCATTCTGCAGCTCTGAAAGGCTTTTGGGGGTGAGGGCCTACAGATCTGCCATCTGTGACTGAGAGAAAGTAGGTATAGCTATAAGGCTAAGACAGGTGGCCTGGGCCCAGCTGTCATGACCCTCATTCCACTCATGTGGCCTTCAGACAGTCAGTCACAAGTAACATTATAAAGAGTTCTAAGCGGGATTAACTTTCTGCTCCGAATGAAATGTGGGTCCCAGCACAGAGCAGTACCTGACAGGTATACACTATGTATTTAAATCATTAGTTACTGACTTTAAATGGCATAATTGGATCATGATGGGAGAGGCTGAGAAAGGGGTCAGAGTTCATCCTGTCAGGGGTCCAACAGCTCAGACTGAGTTCCTCTGAGGTGACCTTTAGCCGCAGGTAACTTGTTTCCTGTCATTTAGCTCTCTTTTGCTTCTCTAGTATATTTTGTTTGTAGGGAACCTGGTGGCTTGGACAAGACTAGGTATTTTTCCTGAAAATTATTCCTCTTTGGGCAACAGGAGCCAAGGGAATGGTTCTGATTATCTGTGGGTGCTGACAGAATGGGGGAGGGCATCACAGGATTCCTAGTAATACACAGCTTGCCAGAAAAAGTCTTCCTTACAAATGCCCTGCCTGTAGATGTTGCTAAGGAAGTAAATCCTATGTATATCTCTTCTCCACAAGTCTGCCCCTCTCACGGCCTCTGGAGCCAGAAAACTTTCTCCTTCTGTAGAAGAAGAGATCTCTGCTTGCCATGACACTGTAGTAGGTCCAAGATTTCCTTAGAGTTTCCTGAAGTCTGCCGAGGCCAGGAAACCACTGGGAGGAGAGGCAGGCTGACTGTAAGAAGTCTCACGTCTGCCACACAGATCTCTGTCTGGTTCACATTTTACCCAGAGTTTATTTGTCCCTCCATTCTAAGGATGTGACCAAGCATCCACAGTATAGAATGATCTGTGTTTGCCTCTAGGATAATGTGGAGGGCCAGTGCCAGGGCCAAGGCCTTCCCTCTGCAGCTGACAGACTAGGAAAAGAGGCAGGGAGTCCCCATTATGTCAGGGCCACAGAGCAAAGGAACAAAACTCAGGGAGCATAAACAGCAGTTCGGTAAAGACTGGGCGGTCAGCATGGCCTCTTTGGGGAGGTCACAGTGTGACTGAGACTTAGAGGAACCTGGCATAAGGTGTCACGAAGAAGATTCTAAGCTGAGAGGCAGCCTTCTCCAAGCAGGATGAGGAGCTGAGGCAGTCAGCGTGTTTAGAAACACTGAAGATAAGTGTTCTAGGAGAGTCACTGTTGCCCTGTGGGCTATTTAGCAGCTCCGCCAGGATACTTCACATTGTTATGGTTGGACAGCCTTTCCCAGAGTTCCCTTCTCCGATCTTGTGAAGGGTTAAGATAAGCATGTACTTGGAAACTTACCTTGAGGGCAGAGCCCAGGAACTCTCATTTTCTAATGAGTGAGGGTCAGCCTGGCCAATCCTCTGGACACGTGACACCAGGAAGCCAAAAGCAACCTCTCAGCAGCTCAGAAAAGATGCAATGGACACAGAATTCCCGACAAGTCACTGAGCTGTGGCCTCCACAGGAAGGAGACCCAAGCCCTGGTCCTATACCTCAAACAGGCATCGGCTGGAAACGGATTTGTTGACTAAATGGTGTCGATCAAAGAAGCAGATCACTGTAGAGAACACGGCGGTTGTGGGGGTGCTGGTGGGCAGAAGAGGGAGGCAAGCTCCTCTCCTCGGTGGTTTTGTTTAGTGGGGGGGGGGCAGTGTGAGGGTGTGAGAAACAGTAGACAGTTGGAGGGAAGGATAGCTGTAGAGTTAGCTTTTCTGGGTACCAGCCTGGCTCTCAGAGTCTTTGGATACGTTATTTAAATCCTCAAAGCTTCAGGATTTTTCTTCGTGTGGAAGCTGAGGTTATCGGTAGTAATAACGTGACAGGTTTATTAAAAACCAGATGCAAGAACCATGCAGAGAAATGATCGGAGAACCATGCTCAGCTAAGAGGAGCCAACCACATAGCCACTGTGTAGAGGACAGGGAGATGCTGTAGTAGCCAGTTTTGAGGATGTAGGGCATCTTTCTAGTGCTGCTCAGACATCAGGAAGTGGTTCCAGGAGTCCTCAGGCTTCAGAGTTAGGAATCCTCTTCTCCCTTAACTATACTGAGACGAGTAACAGAATTCTAGTTGTGAGATCGAGGCAACTGAGCCTGTGGCTCCTGTCCTGGGCTGGGTGGGTGGCCGGTGAAGGAGACCTTGGTATCGATGTGGTTGCTTTCATGGGTTCTGAGCAAATGGCACAGGAGATATCTCAAGGGAAGCCTTTGGTCACAGGTTGTTACTTTGGCAACAGAGAACATTCGCTTGCTCTTGCGACCTTCAGGCAGGCAATTTCCCGGACCACGGTTCTGTGCTCAATCCCCATTCTCTGTGTTTCAGGTAACAGCGTGAAACCGGCCAGTTGGGAGAGAGAGCAGCACCATCCCCATGGGGAAGAACTTTATCACACCGTGGATGAAGATGAGACCTTCTCTGTGGACCTGTCCAACAGGCCCCCTGTCCCTGTGCCCAGGCCAGAGGCCAGCGCTCCTGGCCCTCCCCCACCGCCTGACAATGAGCCATACATTTCTAAAGGTAAGTGTGGCCAGGGATGGTGCTCAGTGTGTGTGTGTGGGCGGCTTCTAAGAGCCTCAGCAGGAATGTCCCAGTTCCCTGGCTTTCTGAAGTGTTGCTCAGGTTGTCTTCTTTTGGATGGTTGCCTGCCAGGGCAATAGGTCATAGGTCATAAGTCATAGGTCAGCATGAACTCTGGAGCTAGACCAGGGACAGTGGTTAGATTCAGTGCTGCCTTCTGGAAGCATTCATGCACAATCGTAAGGACAGAGGTAAATGGGAACCTAGTACATTTCTATCTCATAACTTGTCCTGTCGTCACCGTTCATCATTTTAATGGCTGGCACTTGTGGAAATCTACCAGGAACATTCTTCACACTTAATTTTTTACAATAGCCTTTTGGGTAAGGGCCATGATCCCCATTTTATGGACAGGAAGTGGAAGATCAAAAGATCAGTCACAACATAGCAGTGTCAGGGCTTGGCCCCAGGGACCCTGACTCCACAGCTGATATTTTAGCCACTAAATCAGGCTGTCTGCTTACCCATGCTAATGAAAGCTGGCAAGAATTTAGTTTGACTTCTTCATTATTTTTCCTGGGACGCCAGTTAGAGATCGAAAGGCACATTTATTACACTTCAGGACTTGATTTTATTAATATGGTTTTATGCTCAGTATGAGCAAAATTGCCAGCTCTGAACTCTTTTTTTTTAAATTTTTTTAATTTTTTTCAATTTTTATTAGATATTTTCTTCATTTACATCTCAAATGTTATCCCAAAAGTCCCCTAAACCCTCCCCCATCCCCCGTCCTGCTCCCCTACCCACCCACTCCCACATCTTGGCCCTGGCATTCCCCTGTACTGGGGTATATAAAGTTTGCATGACCAAGGGGCCTAGCTCTGAACTCTTTATTTGGTTTTGTTTGAAACAGGATTTTGATCAGGCTGGCCAGGGGCTCACAGGGACTCTTCTGCCTCTGCCTCCCAAGTGCTGGGATTACAGACATGCTCATCCACCACCCACTGCCATCCATTTTTAATAGCGTGTATTGTGGAAGGTGCGATGGGGCAGGTAGCACCCAGCCAAAGCCTCAGGTGACTGGGTTGGGGCTGCCAGATAAAATACAGGATGTCCAGTTGACTCTGAATTTCATACAAGCAGCAAATACATTTGGATACACCCATGTTCCAAGTATCTAACTTCTTAGGTTTGGCCTTGGTTTTACCCAGTCCAGCAGCCCTACACTGGCCTGTAGCACAGCTGTGGAAAGTTCTGTGTCACCAAGGTTTGCCATCTCCTCAGAAAGCATCTCCGTTGGCCTGTTCGGATATTGCCCACTGGCTAGCCGCCCACCACACTGCCTAAGTGGACTGCTGGGTGTTATACTGAGGGCTTTCTCTGATACATGGTGCTTCATTGCCCATTTCAGGGCAGACTGAAAGCCTCAGGGAATTGGCAGAGAAGGCCACTGCTCAAGCTGTGAATGATGGGAGTTGGCGGGTGAATATCCCACCTTGCCTGTCACTGTTGTGGGAGAACGCTGAAAGGCGCGGTTGTGCCTCCACCCAGTTATGCAGTGGTAACTTGCTTTACAACCCACCATTTACTGCTTCACCTGCTTCCAGTCTCACCTCCATCACCTTCTGTGGTAGTTAACCCTTTCACTGCTGTGACAATGCAACTTGCAACTTAGATAAGATGAGGTTTTCTGTGGCTCAGGGTTTAAGGGTACAGCCCATCACGGTCAGGGAGGGGGTATAGCAGTATGAACAGAGTAGCTGCAGTGGCAGGAGCTTGAGGTAGCCGGTCATGTGGTGTCTGCAGTTAGGAAGCAGAGACATGATGGGTCAGCGTAGCTGTATTTCTCCCTTGTATTCAGTCTGGTATACCAGCCCATGGGATGGCGCCACCCACGTTCATGATGGGTCTTCCCTCCTCTGTTAAACCTTTCGGGAGATGCCCTCACGGGCACACCTAGAGGTGTGTTTCCTTGGTGATTCTAAATCCAGGCAGGTGGATACTTCCCAGACACACTGCTGGCAATTGAATCCTTGTTTCTGGGCCAGCTTCCGAGCCCACAAACACACACTGGTGATCCCTAAATGGGAGGGGAGGTGGCAGCTCACTGCAGAGAGGCAGTGGAGACGAGCAGTGTAACAGGCAGCGGAGACGAGCAGTGTAACGGGGCACTGGCTAGGAAGGGTTGTATCTCTTGTAAAATTAATTATTGTGTTATAAATACAAACTGTGAATTAATCCAGTAGCTGTATTTCCTTACCTTTGCTAGTGTCCAATAGCCGCACAGAGAAACCTCGATACTGGGCAGCGTTGGTTTATAGTAACCTCCTGTGCTAACCTGGCCACCTCCCTCCCCATCGCATTGTTCTTGCATATTATTATTGATCCCGCTCTTTGGGCTTCAGTTGTTGTTTTATTTTCCCATGATGTCTTCTCTGACCCACCTCCTTGTGGCCAATCTGAATCTCCCTCTCTCTCCTTCTCTCCTGTCTCGCATAAAGCTTTCCCCCTATTCTCTCTTCAGCCCAGCCATTGGGTGATCAGCATTTATTGACCAGAGAATAGATGGTAAGAATTATTCACACCAAGTTGAGACAGGGGATTCTAGACATAAGTGTTACAGTGCTGTGTGCAGGTTGAAACAAGAGATGGGGCAGAGAAATCAGCATTTGAACAACACAAGGGTAACCATTGCACAGTGCACACAAACACACCTACAATAGATGACTTCTTTCTTCCCAGGGTAGGGCATGGGACAAGTCACCTTACCCATTAGGGCTTTAGTTTCCTTATCTATAAATGGCTATCATGATGGTGTGTGTCTACATTGATGCATGTCCTGGTAGATGACAGTATTCTGCTACAACTTTGTTATGAAGGTCAGATGAGATATTACATAAGGAAATACCTTTAAACCGTGAGACACTGAAGAGACATCACTTGGACTAGTTAGCATGACGTCACTACCCCACTGGCATCCATTTCAAAGCTTAGAAATGAATAATGATAATGAGGACTAATGGTGCATGTTTACACGTAGCAGGCTGTGCTCCAGGCACTTGCTACTCACTAGCCCTTAGTTCCCATGACAACCCAATGCTCGTAGTCTTCACTCTACATAAGAAACAGGAGCGTGGAGAAAGTCAAGCTTATTATCCAAGCTCATATGATACTCGAGTGGCTGGGCTGGGGATTTGAACTGAGTGGGTCCTCTTTAGAGCCCAGAGAGCTACCACCTACAGAATGGTTCACTTTCCAATCTCTGTTGTCCTGTGCCTGTTCCCCACTAGTGGCTTCATCTTGGTGCCTCTGGAGGGAAACGTTTGACCCGTTCTACCAGGTAGAGATCTGCTTTAGAGTATGGATTGGCCTAGTAGGTGCCTCCTCTTGTTCTCTAGCTGAAGGGTCTTCACAGATGCTTCTGTGTGGGTATCCTGGCGCTCTTCCCTCCCTCCCTCCTCTCTCCCCTCTTCCCTTCCTTGTATGTAGTGTGTGCCAGTGCGTGCGTTTGTTTGAATGCACTTGGAGCTAAAGCTGGGTGCTGGGGAGCAGTCCTCAATTGTTCCACTTCTGTGTGTGTGTGTATGTGTGTGTGTGAGAGAGTGAGAGAGACAGAGACAGAGACAGAGAGAGACAGCATCTTTCTTTTAACTTGAGCTCACCACTTCAGCTATGAGCAGCAAGCTCCAGGACTCTGTTCATCTCCAACTCTGCAGTGCTGGGATTATTGATATGAGCCACCATGCCCAGCACGCATGTGGGTGCTGAAGAGCTCATGCCTGGTGCACAGCAAGTGTTTCACCAACTCAGCCATTTCTCCAGCCCCTAGACCCCTTTTCTCTTTTTCTTTTGGTTTTTCAAAACAGGGTTTCATGATGTGCCCCTAGATGTTCTGAAATTCACTCTGCAGACCCTTACTGATGGCAAAGGAAAGGTGGGGGAAAGGCGGGATCACACTAGATTATTGTACAAACTGACCCCACAGAGAGAGCGCTAATAGGCAGGTATCCATACAGAACAGGGAGGGGGTTGAGGCCAATGACAACAGCCTTGAACTAAGATCCACCTGTCTTGGCCTCCCAAGTGCTGAGATCAAAGATGTGTGTTACCACTACCACCCATCTGATTCTTTAGACATGCTGTGGACATCCTCTGACTGGCTTGTCTTTAAGCTGGGAGAGCCCATGTGTGTCCGCCCTGCCTTGAGTTGATACTCTCTGCTCTCTCTCTCACACTGTTTTCTTCCAGAAATTTGTGCACAGTGGTCACGTTTATTACTTTTTTTTTGGTATGAGATTAATTTTTTTTGTAAATGTGTGATGGTGTCTCCAAGAAAGATGTCCTTCCTCCACTTGGAATATTCTTTCTTTCACAGTTTTTGCGGAAAAAAGTCAGGAGCGGCCTGGGAATTTCTACGTTTCTTCTGAGAGCATCAGAAAAGGTAAGCCAGGGTGTGCCCTCCACTTTCTGCCTACAAGCGGAACTTCCAGGATTCCTGTAACAAGGACGGCCAAGTGTGACAACAACATGTGGCATTCATGGAGAGAGATCTGAGCTGTAGCTCAGGGGCGATGCTTCAGAGGCCCTTACTGAAGGCAAAGGAAAGGCGGGGTAGAGGCTGGAGCACCCTAGATTATTGTACAAACCAATCCCACAGAGAGCGCTAATAGACAAGTATCCATACAGAACAGGGAGGAGGTTGAGGCCAATGACAACGGCATGGCAGTGGGCCAGCTCTGTCTTCATCTGTGTGTGGCACAACCCTCTTGAACTACCTGCTGCCCTTGTCTTTACCAGCTCTACCTTGCTTTGTGTCAACTTTGATCAAAGTTACCTTCTTGTAACAACTGGGACATCCAGTTTTCCCAAAGACCTTTTAAGGAAATTCGAAAGGCACCGAGTACTCCGAGTACTGCGGGCAAACCCTGATTAGTTTCCTGATGCCCAGCATAAGTAGTCAGCATTTTACCCACTTAAGGTTGCTTGGAAAAGCAGCCCCAGTGGGGTGCAAGCACTCGAAGCGATTCCTCAAAGACTGGTCACAGGGGAAATCTGGAACGTACTCCATGAACTGAGACATATGATCAGTTCGACAGGAGTGTAGAGGGTTGCGCCGGGTCAGTGAAGACGTTCATTAAGTCCAACGTCGGACCTCTGACCGTTCGACCGGAGGATGGAGACTACATCTTTCTACAGGAAATTAGTACTACTTTATCTCCAACCATGTCTTGTCGGGTTCCTGTCGGACGGTAGTGATTCGTGGATTAAATATAGACACGGTGGCGACCAAGGCGGCAACCTCATTGGTATTTTATGCCCATCAGTTCAGAGACAGGTCTGGGAGAAACTTCCCGGCTGGAGTCTTCCTGAGTACTTTTCTGTTCTGAGAGGATTAATGTGTAAAACATTGATTCTCAAATAGAGAGGGCATTTTATTCTTCCTTCCCACTTAGGAATAAGTGGGGACATTTTGGGTTGTTGAATCTAAGAAAAGTCATCCAATAGGAGGTAACCAGAGATGCTGCTCTAGATGTTACCTCTAATGCACAGAATGAGCCCCCATGTTGCAGAGCGATGTTCCAGCCCAAAATATCAGCAGTCTCCAGGTGAAGAAGCCCCGCCATAGATGCCTTCAAAGTCAAAGTTCCATGTGTTCAGCAGACGTCGCCCCCTCCCACCCGTGTTGTGGCTTTATCTGTGTGAATGCAATGGTGTTGAAATTATCGGTGACGTTCTCACCCTGGTTCCCTGTCCTCCCCCACCTTCTCTTTGTTCCATGCCTCATTGTTCCTTCCGGATTCGGCAGACTGTTCCTGAGAGTCTGAGCCCACCATTTTTAATCTGCCGTTTTTTCCAGAGCCACTTGTGAGGCCATGGAGGGACAGGCCGCCATCGAGCATCTACGACCCATTTGCTGGGATGAAGACGCCAGGCCAGCGGCAGCTTATCACCCTGCAGGAGCAGGTGAAGCTGGGCATCGTCAACGTGGACGAGGCCGTGCTGCACTTCAAAGAGTGGCAACTCAACCAGAAGAAGCGATCCGAGTCCTTCCGATTCCAGCAGGTAGCCAGAGGTGCCCTCCCCCCCACCCCACCCCCCCAGCCATGGAGAAGGCAGTTGAAGCTGTCATGTATGACGTTGGAACTGGATGGGGGGACCCTGCAAGCATTGTGTATCCTGCTCAGTGGCTGTGCCTAAGAGTGTCCTTGTCTGGAACCCTGGCTAAAAGCTTTACGAGGCTGGAGGTCAGGAACAAATTTCCTTTATCTTCCAGTTCTGCTGCCTCTGCTTGAGAGCTTTTTTCTTCAGGGTCCTTTGCTTCTCTTCACGGTTGATCTTCACTCCTTAGGACACGAAGAAAACTTGGAAAGATCTCAAGAAATAGGATGAAATTAACATTACAAGCTGCTACAGAGTCTAAATCTCCTGAGTTAAATCAACCTGTCTATCTGATTATCTATCTGTCTCTGTCTGTCTCTGTCTCTCTGTCTCTCTCCCTCTATGACACACACACACACACACACACACACACACACACACACACACACACACACACACACTGCAAATTTCTCTAGGCACTTTGTCAGTACAACCAAAGGCAAAGATCTGCAAAGGGCCAAAAACACTCTCCCAGGGCTGCCCTCTGGCAGGGCACGTAGGAGAGGACTGGGGCTCACAGCAGAGTCTTGCTTTATCTGTATGGTCTGAAGACTGTTGTTGTTTTGAGACAGGATTTTATTATATAGTCTTGGCTGACCTGGAACTCACTGTGTAGACCAGGCTGTTCTCAGATTTATAGCGATCCATCTGCTTCCGCCTCTGGAGCGCTGGGATTACATGCATGCACCACCAAGCCCAGCTGGTTTGAGAATGTTTATGAGAAAATAAACAACACACACACACACACACACACACACACACACACACACACACACACGCTTCACATTAAAAGTGAGGAAATCAGGACATGGGATTAAGGGACATATTCTAGTCCACTTCTCTAGTGAATGAAAGGTCTCCCCAGTGGTGTATTACAGTCCCTGGTGTCCCTACCTCTGACTTGACAGCTACATCTGAGTGGCAGCAGCATCAGACCCTGGGAGGGGAGCTGTGCCTTTCGGGGCGTGGCTAAGATGTCAGAACAAGCAGAAGATAGCCCTAGTTGAGCTCTGATAGTTGCACAGCAGATACTATGTGTGCTATAGCTTGTCTGGATACATCTCTGTGGCTTCCCACAGCACAAGTGTCAGGGAGACGGCATGGCCTCTGCTTTTCAGGAAGCTGAGGCTCAGACTAGAGAAGAGCTGCTCAGGGCAGACTCGCTGGCTGGCTCTAGAGTCTATGCTCCCCTCCCCACACTTCTGCCACTGCATGTCCTTAACTCTGCCAGCTGTGTTTTTAACATGAGGACCCTCTTTACCAGGTGCCTCCCTCTCTAGGGGGTCTTAAGGGTGGTGGCACCCTGTGATGTTAAACAAAGGGCTCCAGGCCCCTTTCACTTAGGAACCCTAGAACTGCTGCCACCCTGAGCAAAGTCTACTGGCCCCAAACTGATTTTTTTCCCCCCTCCACATTAAGTACTGTGACCATGTGACAAAGTAGCTGTAAGCTCAGAGACCTCGACCGTCGGGTTCAGTGTGTGAATCAGACGGAAAACGTCGACCTACCACACCCGAGCGACACGGAGGTAAAGAGGTGGAGACTGGACACTTCCCTCCCTCTCTCACACTCGGTCCTTTTCGTAGAGAGTACGGACTCTGTCGTAATCTCTTATAGAACATGTGGTGTCCCTTCGTAGTGGGTAGTTATTTAAGCTCATGGCCTATTGGCTGAGGCAGGAAGTAGGAGGCGGGAGTTCCGGTAGGGAGAGAGGAACTCAGGGATAGAATCAGGTGTGGGAACAGATTTGCCCCAACTCTGAGGAAACAGACACATGAAACTGAGGAGAACTTAGACTAGTTTAAATGGCATAATTGACTTCTGAGCTAGTGGGGATGGGCCAAAGCTTGTGGCCTAGACAGCTATTCATAAATAACAAGTCTCGGAGTCATTATTTCAGGAACTGCATGCGGCACGGGTGGAAAAGCCCGTAGTTATAGTGTAGAGTAATTATCAGTTTTCTCTCCATTCCTATATTCAAGTAGCTTCTCCCCTGCACACTAACTGGCTCAGAGTCCCCGGAAACTTGCTGGGGTTCATGTTCATAGTAGAAAACCCCAGCCAACGAAAGTACACATTAGTCTATACCCTGACAGCCTCCCCTGTCCAGGACGGTAATGTGACAGCTAATCCTGGGGTAACCGCTTTCTTTTCCCACTGCTTCTGTTTGTTCCTCTGTCTTTTTCATTCCTGTCCCTTGTGTGTGGGCACTGCCTAGGTTCTCTACAGGTCTTCCTTTGTGCAGATAACTCTTGTCCAGTTCCAAAATTGTAGCTATTAGCTGGACATGTTCTCCTGAGGGGTACTAGACCTGAGGCTTGTCCAGCCAAGTAGTGTCCATTCTGTTTATCTCTCAAGACCCCAGACAGACTTTGGGGTTCTCCCACTCACAGGTAGTAGCTGGAGATCTTGCCTACTTCTGTGGTGGTTAACCTTTGTGTCTTTTCATTCTTCTAGCCATGTCCCCCTGTTGGCTGGTAACCCGCATCGGGACAACTACTTGGCCACTAAATGGATTTCCTTGCCTCTGTCTCTTCCACTCCCCAGGTCATTATAATGACCATCTTATGATGTTCCTTGTAGCTTGGTCTTTAGCCGACAGCTGCAGACCAACCAGCCCTTCCAGTCTGGCTTCCTGTGGCTCTCTCATAACCACCAGCTACTCCAACCAGACTGTTTAGACATTTCCCCAGGGTACTGAATACTCAGATACTTACCCTCCCCAGGATGCCCAGGCACTGCCGCTGTGCACTGACTTAAGATAGAGACTAATGTTGACCTTCATGTATCCAGTCAACATTTATTAAATGACTACAGTGGTCTAAATGATTGAATTATAGGAAGGTTTGTGAACCTGGTCTTTGGAAAGCCCATGGTGTACTTGAAGAGGCATGGTACATATGTGTACACATGCACATACTGTATGTAAGGCAGTGTAGCCCAAGTGGTTGACGTGGACAGGACTAAGACCTGGGGCCATCTGGGAAAGGCTTCAGGGAGGTAGCCTTGACCCAGGCCTGGGACAGATTTATAGAAACCAGGGTCCCTTGAGGTCAGAGGACTGAGCAGAGAGCACAGTCAGACACAGGAATGAACTCGAGTCTGTGAGGGTGGGGTTGGTTATGAGGTAATGGGTGGAGGAAGGCAGTGGGTTCTGAGGCTAAGAATGGGACCGGGCATTTGAAAGTAGACTCAACTGTAGAAAAAAAAAATAGCACATTTCAGGCACAATTTATCAGACTTGAGTTTCTCTAGGGGCCATCTTGAAAGATGTGACGGTAGCGTCCTGGCTCCTATAGAGAGCATTGGGTAAGAATGGAATTTTAATATCCAAAGGCTGTCATTCTGCTAGATACTTAAACAACAAATAAATTATTTTCCAGGAAAATCTTAAAAGACTAAGAGACAGCATCACCCGAAGACAGAGAGAGAAGCGAAAGTCAGGGAAGCACGCAGGTAGGTGGCTTCTTGGAGCTATCACTAGGGGATGTCACATCACCAGGGGTTGTCACATCACCAGGGGATGTCACATAACCAAGGGAAGTCATTGCTGCCATCCCTGACCCTCCCTGCTGCTGTGGCCTGAGTGGACAGACTGCTTGCCCAGCATATGTTTGCAGATCCAGGTCCTTCACTAGATGGGGGGATCCTTTGAGGCAACAGGTTTGTCTTGTCCCTTCTATAAATGCTGGAGTACCAGGAAAGGTATGTCCCCTTCCATGAGAGAATTAATGGACAGAGCCCCCTCCCATACACAGAGGATTGTTCCATCTTCTCTCTTGGCTCCATCTTGGCACTTAAGAGAATGTGGGCACCAACAGAGGAGAAAAAGCCCCACTCCTGAGAGTGGGCAATCTTTATCATGAGTATCTAGGGACCCACTATGTGACAGTAGGGCCATGCATGACTGTTATATATACTATGAACACGATCTTCTGTCCCTTTAAACCTCCCCTGACACCAGCCATGTGACTCCACTTGTCCTGAGCAAGGACAAGGAGTGTTTAGCACATTGGACCTCTGTGCTCGACTTTGGCAAGAGGAGCCCCTTATGTAGAGAACTAAGCAAAATCCAGGCCTTCTTGTGTGTTCAGTTGTGGGCAGGTGACTTCTTCTGAGCCTGCACATTCCCACAGGCCTCTTGCTCAGGCTTCTCCTTCACACCTGCATCCTTATAATGGGACTGTGGGTCAGTCCAGCAGCCCCCTTTCTGAGAAGACTCTGGGCCATTGTAGGCTTCTGTATTCTGTCTCTGTCAGGACACTTGGAGGGCCTGCTTGCTCTCCCAGGCCTGCCTCTTTCTGCCCTAATCACTGTTACCTCATTTCCTCATTCCCAGGACTCCGACTCCAATGTGTAGGCTAAGTGTGGCTCTTTTTCCCGTGCCATGGCTATAGCCAAACCACTGCCATCTCTTGGTGGAGCTAGGTACACCCTTATGTACCCTCACCCTTCTGCAGTTCATCCTCCAACCTACAGCCTTTTATAGATAAAGTGTCACATGGCTGGTTGTCACGGCAAATCATTTTAATCACAGTTCTTATGAAGCAGAGAAGGACAGTTATCTGTGAGTTTGATGCCAGCTTGTTTACACAATGTGACTCTATCACAAAAACGTAACTAAACGATAACAACAACAACAACAATAATAATAATAAACACTAGGGGTTAGGAAAGTGGCCCAGTAGTTAAAAGTTTGTACTGCTCTTTTAGAAGTCCTGAATTTGGTTTCCAGCAGTCATATATTGGGCCATTCTTGCCACATTTAACTCTAACTCCAAGGGGTCCACTGCCCTCTTCTGGCCACTCTGGGGAACTGCACTCATGTACATATTACCCTCACACACAGACACATAATTAAAAATAACAGTAGTAATTTAAAAAATTAAATATCGGAGTATGCCACACTCTGCTCTCAGTACTCCTGGGGCTCTTGTCCCACTCAGAGGAAAAGTAGACTCTCTGCTGTGGCCCCCAAGGCCTCACGTTATGTGATCTCTGTACTCAATCTCTGCCTTGGTCTGAGCATTTATAAATCCCTCGTATTGCTCTAACAAGCAAGCACAGGTCTCTCCTTAGGGCCTTTGCACTTGCTGCTTTTTGCCACAACTCAGCCTACTGGCTCCTTTTCTTCCACCAAAGAGGCTTCGCTACCATTCTTTCAGATGAGCCATTGCAATGGCCTTACTTCCCACTCTCTGTGACACACTCCAGGATTTCCTTAGTCTTCTGTTCTGTTCCAGTCACAGACCAGCATCTTTCCTCCCTTCTATGCTTCCAAGATGGTGGGAGCATGCGTGTTTTGCACCCCGCTGACTACCCCAGTCTGCAGTATAGTTCTGATGGCTTTTAGGAAGTCTCTGTTGGAGTAAAGGCTTTCTGTCAAATGTCTGCTGACAGCAGTCATTCCACACAGTCACCAAGTATCAGCATCCAGCTCTAGAAGAAACTCAGGCTCCTCTCTGTGTGTCATCTGCTAGTTTCTGAGTTGTCCTTTTGCTCATGTGGGTGTGGTTTTCCCATAATGCCTAGTTTTCCCATAATGCCTAGCACAGTGTCTTTCCAAAAGTAGTTGGCTTAGAGAATATTAATGATTTTGAGTAGGTAAGGAAAAAGGCTTAGGGAGCTCATCCTAGTACTTCTTTCTTTAAAAAAAAATTATTTATGTTATTTTTTAAAAGATCTATTTATTTATTTATGTACATATGTACATATGTACGTATGTATGTATGTATGTATGTATGTATGTATTTATTTATTATGTATCTGGGTACACTATTCTGCTGTCTTTAGAGACACCAGAAGAGAAAATAGGATCGCCATTACAGATGCTTGTGAGCCACCATGTGGTTTCTGGGGATTGATTCAACTCAGGACCTCTGGAAGAGCAGTCAGTGCTCTTAACCGCTGAGCCATCTCTCCAGCCCCTAGCACTTTTTTTTAAGTATCTAGATTTTAGATGTATAACCCCCTCCCTGGGGTAGGGGGTGGGGGCTCAGCATGTCTGCTTGTAGGGTAGAGAGGAGGGGAGAGATGACATGGTAGAAAGTCAGGCTGGTGATGTGCAGTCACCTGGGCTCTCTGCGGGGAAAGGACTGAAGAGCTTTTTAAAAGCAGAGCATATGCATGCAAAGACAGAAGCACTGATGAGACAAACCGTGTCAAGCTTTTAAGCGCAGGCCACATCTTGGCCAATAACCCCAGTGTGAGAAGGCCAAGAGGGTATAGCAATAGACTCACACACACTCAGGGGCCAGGGCTCTGGCTCACGAACTGAGACTTCTGGGTCTCATGATAGCTGTCTTCCCCTGGGCTCCATCTGTCATATGGAGGGACAGTCTGAGCCACTGTGGCAGACACCTATATCCCAGCACTTGGAAGGTTAAATCAGGAGGACCACAAGTTCTGGACCATCCAGAGCTTCACTGTAGGACCCTACAAAGTTCACCCAAGGCTAATCAGGCTTGGAATAATGACTTCCCTCCACCTGTAGCTATAGTATAAATCAGAATGCTAATTGTATAAAGGTCTCCAAAGAAGCACAGCCAACTACCCTCCCCTCTTTCCAGATCCTCTGACACGGGACTCTGCTTTGGAGAGGGGTAATGCCAGTGACTCTAATTAGTGCCGTGACTATTAAAAGATTGAACTATGGATATTTGGACACTGCTAGTTAACTCTCCATCGCTGTAATAAATAACTGAGATGATCAACTTACAAATAGACAAGGCTTTGGGCCATTGAGATGACTCCGTGGATGATAGGCCCTGGCTGCTGAGTACGATGACCCAGGTTTGATCCTCAGGGCCCACATGATGGAAGGAGAGGACCAACTCTCCCAGGTTGTCTTCTGAACGCCACTGTTATACCATGACACACAAACCTACTCCTTTCCTGTAGGGAGCCTAGTGGCCGTGCCTTGAAGATGGCGCTGACTGCCTCAGTTTTATCAGCCTTGCTGGCATAAATAACTCCTAATATGGCATTAGGCTGTGTGACAGTGACATGATCCTAAGCCCAAGAATATGATGCTAAAAGCCCGAGAATTCCTGGCGTATGAGCAGGAGCTACGTGGCATTCTATGAGTGGCCAGGATAGGGTTTAATTGGTTGCTTCCGGTGGGGTTCGACAGTTTCACCATTACGCTTAAGCTGTAACTGCATGCATCAAGGACTGAGTAAACTAACTTGAGACGGAACCCGGTTGGTCTGTGTCTCCTTCCTGCTGGTCGGGGTGGGGCGCGGATCACTTTCCCCCTAAACAAAATGCATTTTTTTAAAAGTAAAGAAAACGAGGTGAATTTTGCTTACAGTTTTGTAGCTTTGAGTCTGTGATTGGTTGCTCTGTTATCCTGTGGCCTGGGATGAGGCTGTATATCAGAGGCTGTACAGAGAGCATAAAGAAACAAAATCCCCTCACAGCTGGTGTGATGGTTTGTATATGCTCAGCCCAAGGAGTGGCATTATTAGAAGTTGTGTCCCAGTTGCTGTACTGTGGCCTTGTTGGAGTAGGTGTGTCACTGTGGGTTTGGGCTTTAAGACGCTCATCCTAGCTGCCTGGAAGCCAGTATTCTGCTGGAAGCCTTCAGATGAAGATGTAGAACTCTCAGCTCCTCCTCCACCACGCCTGTCTGGATGCTGCCATGTTCCCCCTTGATGATAATGAACTGAACCTCTGAACCTGTAAGCCAGCCCAATCAAATGCCCTTATAAGAGTTGTCTTGGTCATGGCTTCTGTTCACAGCAGTAAAACCCTAACTAATACAGCTGAAAAGGAGACAACAAGGGTGAAAGACAGAAACAGTTCTCATTGTCTCTTTCCAGGCAGCCTCCAATAATCTAAAGGCCTCTCCTTGGCCCCACCTCTTAAAGCTACCACCCCTCCCAATAGCACCGTTTTGGGGCTTGCTGCTCTCACACGGGACCCAGAGGGATCCCAGCACCAGCCAGCGTGTTAGCTTACAATTATTTATAACTCTGGTTCTAGGAGAGCTGGTGCCCTGTTCTAGCCAGGAACACTGGGTATTGGGAAGTTGGACTCTGTCCTTTGGGGTCAGGCAGGAGGTATCAGGGCACCTGTCAAAAAGAGGGCATCACTTATGGTTGGTTAGATACGACTTATTAAACTCTGAACTTTAATTCTAAGTTTACATACTGGCTTGCAATGTTCTTTTCTGTGGGTTTGCACAATGCACTCTGTGTGGACCTCAGGACCTCTACATATATACTTATGGGCCACTGGCAGAAAGAATTCTGTTGCCCACAGATCTGTGGCACACATCTCATCAACCAGTAAGAACCTTGGGGTTGGTGAGTGGCACCTTGATCTGTGCGACATTTTCTAAGAAATGTAACTCATTCTGACCCCAGACTGACTAGAATTTGGAAACTGCAGTTGCCATAGAAAATAACACATATTACCTCCGAGGACCCTTGAAAACGGATCCTCCATTCGTGGTCTTCAGCCTCAGGGAGTGGCTTTGTGGTAAATGGAGTCGATGGCACAGTCAATCAGGTGGAGTTTGTTGATCTTGTGGCCCCACAGGGAAGGCAGCTGATATTTGTGTTCCAGGTGTGTCCTGGGAGGCAGAGCCAGCAGAGGCCCAGGCTATGCTCCTTGCCTTATTGGCTGAACCTCTTCCATATCTAGGGCCCTTCCTCTACTCAATGTGCAGCTTTGTTTCCTCGAAGGGTTATAATCACCTGTGGAATAGAAACGTCCGAAAACACAAAGGGAAGTAATAAGACAGAGGAACACATTCCAGGAAAGCTATCAACACATATGGGAAAATTACTCCTGATGTGCCTTCAGGCAAAGAGTGGCAGAGTTTCAGAAACATTTAGCCTGTCGCCGAGTTGTAAACCTTTGACCTCTGGTCCTTTTTTTCCTGTGTATTTTTATTTTTCTTCTTCATAGAAGTGGTGGGAAATTAGCCACAGTGAAATCAATCAGTCCGGAAACCTTAAAAAGGTTGTAAAGTGGCACTTTAAAAAAAGGGCAGATAAAAACTGAGAAGGAAAAGAAAGAATTGTATATCCACACGGGCTCTGAGACTTGCTGTTCACCCGTGAGAGCATGCCTTAGCCATGCTCCGTGCCTAGAGCAGTGAGCACAGCTAGGGCTTCTCCGGATCAGGTAACCAAAGAGCCTGGGACATGAGTAACACTCCCATTCCACAAAGGACTGTGGAGCTGACTGTCACCAGGACCCAGTCTGCAGCTAGAGCCAGCTTCTCCAGAATGAGGAATGGTGGGGCCCATGAAGACCAGTAATCCACCCTGGAGGTGTTCTTGCAGGCTGCTTGCTGTGTCTGGTTCATACAACCCCCATGCTGCTTTTCTGTGGGCCTCTAGTTTATTCATTAGCTTTCTTGGTGGGTCTCTGGCTTGGACGAGAAGGGTTGCCTTTGAATTCCTATTGCACTTGCTTCCTGGAAGAACAGAAGTGGCGAGGAGAGGTAGTGTCTAAAACAAAACACAGTCCCAAAGCATCCTCCCCTTTAACCCTTGCTCCCATGGTTTCCCTTGTCTGCTTCACACTCACAGGGTTGTGTGTGTGTGTGAGTGTGTGTGTGTGTGTGTGTGTGTGTGTGTGTGTGAGGAAGCTGATGGCATACCAGACAGTTCACTCTGCCCACTAGCACAAGTTATTCATGCTCCCAGGACCCCGAGGTCGAAATCTCTGGAGGACCAACAAGGTAGTGCCCAGCCTTGAAGAGGTCAGGTTGACACTGAGCTGGGTAAGGACTGTGCGTCTTTACCACGAATCAGCCTCAGGAGTCACTGTCCTCCACGCAGAGGACTTTGGTCACAAACTCTCAGGGCCACTGTTGTCAGGGTAGGTTGCCCATGTCACACCCCGTCATCTGCCATCCTCAGTAAATTCAAGGACCAAGAGGCCCTTGACTCTATGAGTGGAGAACAGCCTGGACTCCAGGGCCAGGGTCCACATCTCAGTTTGGCACGTCTGGCTGTGTGATGGGGAGTGTGTGTGTGTGTGTGTGTGTGTGTGTGTGTGTGTGTGTAACAACTTTCCTCTTCTGTGCTCTCATTGCTTCTGGGAATGATAGCAACAGTGCGAGTTTCTTGGGTTTTACAAGGATCCAGTGAACTAAGAAGATGGGGTTGTTAAAGTGATCCTCGTGCACAGGGTGGTTTATTACCATCAGGGGTGTTCGTGACACCCCACTTTAAACATCAGGGGTGTTCATGACCCTTCCTTAGGCAGGAATCTAACTCAGAGAGGCTGGTTGCAAAGCTGCTAAGTGGTGGGTCTAGGAGCCCATCTTCTTTCTACTCTCTGAGATGGAAGAGCTCTTCGGCCCATTTCTCATGTCCTGTCATCCCCTTACTCTGCTGGGCTACTCTGGATTCTGTGGCTTTTCACTGCTGAAGTGGAACAAGACTCCAGGGGTCTCTCTCTCCTCCGGGCCCAGGCCCAGGAGACAGGTGGGCAGTGAGTACGAGAGACATTTGGCAATGACAGCCACCCTGAATCTCTTCCTTTCTTCTGACTCCAGACCTGGAGATCACAGTCCCAATCCGACATTCACAGCACCTGCCAGAGAAAGTGGAGTTTGGTGTGTATGAGAGCGGCCCCAGGAAGAGCGTCTTGCCCGCCAGGACAGAGCTGAGACGCGGGGACTGGAAAACAGACAGCACATCCAGCACAGCAAGTAAGCAATCAGGGGTGCCTTCCCAGGAGTGCCCTCCCTCCTGCAGCAAGCCAGGGGCGCCCTGCCTCCTGCAGCAAGCCAGGGCAGCCCCCCCTTCCTGTACTCCAGCTGGCACCTGTTGGCCTTGCCAACACCCTCTAGCCCAAGACCCTAACTGGCACCTGATTTGGTTTTGAGAGGTGTGGGATATGTGGACTAGTTGGTCTGGGGCATTTGCCCAGTTGTATGATAATTTATAAATAGCAGAACCTAATGATTGTCAGCAGAGGTGAAAAGATTTGGCCCAGCATTGCTTTTTAATAATTGTTTTGTTTTGTTTTGTGTTTTGTTTTGTTTTGTTTTGTTGAGGCAAGGTTTCTCTATGTAGTCCTGGCTGTCCAGAAACTCACTTTGTAGATCAGGCTGGCCTCAAACTCACAGAGACCCACTTGCTTCTGCCTCCTGAGTGCTGGGATTAATGGCGTGTGCCACCACCACCTGGCCTGCTTTGTAATAATTCTTCATGTTGATAGGGCATTTACCAAAAGTGAATTGTCTTCATCAATCATTTAAAAGCCACAAAACCTCTCTAAGGTAGATTTGTGACCTCTTTTTGCTGAGGAAGTGTTCATGCTTAGCACCTTGTCCCAGGCTGACTATCTAATTGAGCCGGGCTGGGCTGGGCTGGGCTGGGCTGGGCTGGACTGGGATTTGGATTCACTCTAGAGCCAAGTCAGGGCTCTTCACACCCGTTCTGGCTTCTTCTCCAGCTGTGCTAAGGTGAAGGCAAGGGCACCTCATCGGAGCTGTAGACAACAGTAAACTCAAATTCGAGAATTGCGATGTCTATGCAGGCAGTTCAGGATCTAATTAGGACATGTCTTCGTTTTGTTTGTTTGTTTGTTTGTTTGTTTGTTTGTTTTTGAAGTGTGAATGGGAGTCTGGTTGTGACAGACGCTGCCTGACATGCAGGCTTCAGGGATGGCACTGTCTCTGTATCCAGGGCTGCATCTGCTGATGTGCTGGCCTCACTAGCATCCAGGGCTGCATCTGCTGATGTGCTGGCCTCACTAGCATTGTATGCTGAGTTTCTTGTCTGTCTCGTTCTTCACGGTTCTCAAAACAACTGAAAAAAATGATGAAAGAGGCAGAGAGAAGTGGACACACTTCAGGACTTGGGTCTCCTTAGAAGTGAGGCAGAGAGTCCACAAATGAATGCAGGTTAAAGGATAGGAGCTCCAAGTCAGTACTCTGCTCTCTTTTACATCACAGCCTTCTTGAGAATTTCTTGTGTGTTCTGGATCTGTTTCTCAGAAAAACCTACGTGCCCACACCCTGCCACACACAAATCACACCCACGCGCATCCCCTCAAACACCTATACATGTACAATTTTGCTCACCAAAGGACACACAGGTCAGGACTCTTTACTGTATAGATGGGTCATTTGTGACCCAGAGAGGGAAAGCATTTTACTAAAGATTAAACAGCCAGAGACTAGCAAAGGTGACAGTAGAGCCTAGCTTGTTCTCTTCAGTTAATATTCCTCACTGCTTGACCATGGCAATAGATCCGAAGGCCATCGTGTCACTACATGGGAACGTAGACTAGACAAGAAGAAAGCCTTCTCACACACAATGGGGACAATAACATGTACCCAAAGACTGCCTCTGCCAAAGGCAATTTGAGGACTTTGATATCAGGAGCAGAAGAGAGTTCCGTGGGGGAATCACAGCCCGCAGGAGAGAAAAGAGGCATGAATGAATGGGAGAGGGGGGAGTGCCAGAGCCTTCACCAGCAAAAGGAACCACAGTTGCAAAAGCTTATAGACAAATATGAAGTTCTGTGTGTGTGTGTGTGTGTGTGTGTGTGTGTGAAGTGCTACAATTGCAAAGTTGTTTCTCTATGTGTGCTTTACTTTGGGGCAGCCTACATTGAGGACAGGGTAGATCGAATAAGTTGTTGCCCAAAAATGGCTGGCTCATGGGCGTAGGAAATGCTACATAATGCCAGACCAAGTGCTTATACTCTTCGTTGTGGCTACAGATCAGAGTTGTTCTTGCTCCAGTTTCTGCTATGCAACAAACCATGAGAAAACCTAATTGCTTGAAATAGAACCATTTCCATACATCTGATCCCATAACCTGGGCACGACTCAGAAGGGAGTCTTGCGTCTCCTCCATGTTCAACGAGCAGGAGTCACTTGGATGACTGCATTCAGCTGGGGTCTCCAGGATGGCCTGGTATCCTCTAAGGCCTCACTCCGTGTGGCCTTTAACTCAACAGCACAAACTTCTTTTATGGAGACAGAATCTGGGAAGAAGGAACAAGCCCATGGTGCAGGAACCTGTCAGGTTTTAGCTTTGCCACATTTGTTGATGTTTTATTGGCTAAAGCAGGTCTGAGTCTGGAGTGAGTGTCAGGGAACATAAAGGCATAGACACTAATGGGGTGAAGTTCACTGTGGGGAAGGAGTCACTAAAGGATAATATACTGCCTTAAGACTGCCGATGGTAGCTGCTCTTACCAATCACACACAATTGCTCTTTGCCTCTCATGACAAGCATGCCCCTGTCTGACCCAGTTCAACCAAGACAGTAAAGCTTGTATCTCCTAAATAACAAACAGAGGTTAGAAAATAGGTCTTGAGTTTTCTGGGAAGTGAGCAGAGGGTCCGCCAGTCATATCCAAATCTGACTGTGCTATTACCCAGGGAAGCTCCACCTTCCAAATAGAACCAGTTCCTTGGAGGGAGGGAGGGAGGGAGGGAGGGAGGGGGAAAGCCAGGCCCCGAGCCACCAGCTGCCCTTTGCCTGTGAGCACCGCTATCTTTATTACAACACAGCTGTCATCTCTTGGGACCCACAGGGAGACAGTTACAGGTTAAACATGGTTCTAACTAAGTCATTAAGCTCCAGTGATTAGCGATGTGTTTAGAGAACAAAAGCCTGACTATACTACGGCTGTTGGCCTTGTGGATTATCTGGCCCACAGGTTATATTATAACTGGCCACCTTTTCCTCTCACTTATTCATCTGCTGGAGACAGAGAGAGATGGAAAGATCCTGTCTCTAGGGGCTCATGATGGAGGGAAGCACAAACAGCATGAGTTGGAGGCTGAGCCTTCTTCGCTGATGACAAGGATGTGGTACTGCCTCTCTGCCCCGACATAATAGAAGAGTATGCGGGTCAAGACCAGAGATTGCTTACCAACAGCAGCCAAGGGAGCTGTGGGTCAGTCATGAGCCCAGAGGGAAGACAACATCAGGGTGCCAAGGATTAGAGGCAAACATTGTGGTTATAGGTTTAGGAATAAATGCCAAGGGGGTTGATGGGTGTGAATTTCCAACCCTGGAGCCAGCTCCTGTGATTCATTGTACTTCCTGCTGATGGGTAAACTTCAGAACATGGTGGGGTTCAGTTCACTGGGGAGCCTGTGAGGGACAGTAACAGATGACATATGGAGGCTCAGTCACAGGTGTGGAGACCCAGGGCTCAGGGATTGTTTATAGTTGGGGCATCTAGATAGTTTTTATTAGCATTTATTCTGAACATGGGCATGGGTGTGTGCGTGTGTGTGTTCTACATAGCCAGATCTAGGTCAGCCACAGCTAGGTAATGAGACTCAATGTCAAAACACAAACTTCAATTTTACGATTTATTTTCTTAGTTCTACCTGCATTTCCCACAAGCTAGCATATTGAGTAACAGACATTTCCAGAAAGCTCTGTGGGCTAATGCGATTTTAATGACATAGGTAATAAATGCCTAAATGAAAAGGGTTTTCACGCAGAACTCCTACTATGAACATAAATTATACTTTGGAATTTGTACTGTGTATTTCTGGTTTTGTGGTTCTGGGGATTGGACCCAAGGCCTCGTACACGTTAGCAAGGACTTTACCACCGAGCCACACCCACAGCCCTGCCTATTGTTTGGCTTTGGCGTGTGATTTCTTATTAGAAGGCTCATCTATGTCACACATACATCCTGGACCTGTAATTCCTACTTAAGCAGCAAGACACAGTTAAAAACAACAACAACAACAAAAAAAACAGCTTGCAGATTTAGAGCCACTGAAACCCTGAGCTCCTCTGCTTCTGTATCTGTCAAATCAAAGCTCTAATATCAAATAGGATTTTCAAAGGGATTAAATGGCAATCATGCCTTTTGAAAGCACTCCGTGTGAGGTAAGCCCTGGGTAAATGGTAGCTATGAAGCCCAAAGTGGTCATCGGAAAGTACACCATTTTGTACGATCTTAACAGAAAAGCTGAACTCTTAACAGAAGGGCTTAAGGTGGCTACACTTGGAAGTCTCTCAGGTTTATGCACTGTCTCTGTTGCTAAAAATAAGTTCGGGCCAGAGTTCCGCACCTCACTCTCTCCTGAGAGAATCCACAGTCTGGCTGATATTGTTCCTGCTTTCTAGGCAGCACAAGTAACCGGTCGAGCACACGGAGCCTCCTCAGTGTGAGCAGTGGAATGGAGGGTGACAACGAGGTGAGAGGCGGGACTTCCTGTCTGTCTGTCTGTCTGTCTGTCTGGTCTCAGGGGTCATTTTATAACAAGGGAAAGGAATACAGGGGGAAGGAAGTAATACACAAAGGTCACGTATTATGGGCAGCCGTTTGTATGAAATACCATAGAATGGGCAAATCCAGAGAGACAGGATGCGGGTTGGTGGCTGGCAGGTGGAGGGAATGAAGAACTGTTAACGGGTCTGGGGTTTTCTTTGCAGGCAACGAAAATGTTTTGAGATTAGATAGAGTCGGAGGTTGCATAAAACTGTGAATGCGCCAATGCCATTTTACTTTGTGATGGTTGACCACACGCTATCTGAATTTTGCCCCAGTATAAAGGAAGGGAGGGAGGGGGAAGAGGGGAACATAGCCAGGGATAGGAGATCCATTCAGATTACTTAATCAGAAGTGGGTGTCTGCAGGAAGGAGCTGGGGATTCCAGGGACAGCGTTATGCTGGGTCTAGATCAGGAGCCTGTGTCTTGCTGTATGGAGCTTCTGGATTGTCCTGTATGTCCCAGAGCCCAGAGTATATAGTCTCTGACTTCATCCCTCTCTGTACACTGGCCTTCCCTGAGTTTCTGCATGAGAGGGACATGCCCAGAGGCTTCTGAGCTGAGAGGTTCAGCTGATCTAGGGTGTGGCCCCATTCCAAGTTGGGCCACATATGTCACAGTGTCTGTCCTGACCTGGTTACCAGTGGCTGCTTTGAGCCCAAGGGATCCTGTGAGTCACCAAGAACTCTGAGGACTCAGGAGAATGGGCTGTAGGGAGCGCACTCTTGCAAACTTTCAGCAGCACTGGTGTTAGCAGACAGCAGGCTGTACTTGGAGAAGCCAGGATTTTGAGTTCTGGAAATTTGTGATTATCGTGGTAAAGTTATGCTCCCTGGCCACACCAGAAAGATGTGGAAACTGCTATTGCCACCAGGATGACCCTTGGCTTGCGAACTGCCAAAGCCTAGTGATGGTGGGGGCTATCTCACAGTGCTTGGCTATGTATGTCAATGTGCTTTGTGCAACGGGCACCTTTGTTTCTCATCTTGCACACTATAGGACAATGAAGTCCCTGAAATCACCAGGAGTCGAGGCCCAGGTCCTACACAGGTGGACGGAGCTCCAGTTGTGACCGGAATACCAGTAGGGACCCTTGAGAGGCCCCCTAGGGTGCCTCCTCGAGCCGCTTCACAGAGGTAACATGGAAATCCATGTGATGTCTTCTTCACGCTCTCTTAATTGTAAGGGAAAGGAGGATTTAGGAACATTAAAACCAACCAAAGAACAAGCACACAGCCAATGGAAAATACCTGTAGTTGACATACTTAAGGGTGGTCTCTTCAGTAGAAAGCGGGACTTTATTCCATCACAAACACCAATACGTCATGACTTTAGGTTTGCTTGGTTTTTGCCCTTGATTTAAAATAATACTTATTTATATGTTTTTAAATTATGTGTAGGAATGTGTATCTGCACGTGGGTATATGCATGTGAGTCTACATGTCTGCAGAAGCCAGAGACCTTGGATTGTCCAGAGCTGGAGTTACAGATAGTTGTGAACCACTTGATGTGGGTTCTGGGGACCAAACACAGATCTGTTGGAAGAGTAGCAACTCTTCTTACCCGCTGAACTATCTCTACAGCCCCCAACTCTTTATTATTATTATCATTAATTATTATTATTATTATTTTGATATAGGTTCTCACAATATCGTTTAGATTGGCTTCCAACTCTCAATCCTCCTGCCTGAGCCTCCTGTAGGTTAGGATTACAGGCACGAACCTCCATGCCCAGCTTAGCTGCTCACACTTTAAATAACATTTAAGTTCATAAGTGAAGGACCTTCATATGACTGTCAGCATTTAAACTAATTTTTAGACATGTTTTTAACTTTTCCATTTTTCTGTATGCATGTGTCTGTGTATATATAGCATAACATGTGTGCAGGTGCCTATAGAAGCCAGAGGGTGACACTGTTCCCCGGAACTGGACTTACAGGCAGTTGTGAGCCCCTCAGTATGGGTGCTGAGAGCCAAATTTGGGTCCTCTGGCAGAATAGCAAGTGTTCTTAACTGCGTAGCCATCTCTCCAGCTCCTAACACTAAGTTTAACTTTTTATTCACCTGTGTGTATGTATGTTCATATTTGTGTGTGACTGTCTTTTTCACTGAACCTAGAGCTTAGCAAATGGCTATACTGGCTGGCCAGCAGGCACCCAGGGTCCTTCTGTTTGCCTCCCTGGCTGGGATTACAGACTCATGTTGCCATGCCCTGGATTTTCTATGAGTGCCTGGGCTCCAAACTCGGGTCCTAATGCTTGCGTTGTAAGCACTTTAACAAATGAGCCATCTCCCCAGTCCCCTTAGTAATTTGTATCTGTCTGGTTAGAGTTATGCTCATAGCGTTGGATTCCCTTGGCTGTATGGTGGATTCTGGGATTCTTGGAAACAGGAGATAAAATTAAAAGTGGGGGCAAAAAGAAAAACAAAAAACAAAAAAACAACCCATCCTGGTCTGAGGGGGTGAACAAGGCTCTGGAATGGTCCTGAGGTTAAGTGTCTCATGGGGTTAAGTGTCCTGCTATCACTCATGAGCTTGGATGAGGTATTTGACATTTTCGTGCCTCGATATTCTTGTCTGTAAAATGGAGTTACTATTTGAACTTCCTCATGGGATTGTAATGATTGTGGCAGGCGATGAGGAATGTTGAGGATGTATTTGTACAGGAGAGGAAAAGACACCTGAGGTTTTGAAGATGGGCCCAGACTAGTGTGACTCGCTTACTGGGTCCTTACTTCCATCTGTGTTCAGTGGGTACAGGGGCCTCTGGAGGAACATTCTCTGGTCTGTGGAGTATAAGAAAGAATCGGTCAGAACTCATGGGGCTGTGCCTTTGCTGTTTGCTGCTTTCCAGCTCCTTCCAGTGACATTCCTATACTGACACCTGCTGTCAGAGCATCTTACAGCCCCCAGCCGTACAGCAATCACAGGCATGTTTCCCTGGTGCAGCCTAGGGATGCACATGAAGGTATTCCCACTCCCGGTGTGATAACCCAAGCCTCTGCCCTGGGTTTGTATGATGTGGCTTGAAGTTACTATGTATTCGGTGTGGGGGGGGGGAGGGGGGCTTTGCAGGGCCGATTACAGTAATACATGCTGTTATTTAATGACTGCTTACTGTGTGGCAGAGTTCATGCCGACCACATTCAGCGCATGACTGACTTAATGCTCTCTAAAGCCTACTTATGATTATCACCTCTTGCAGGTGCTGAGGCTTGGAAGTGGGTGGGGAGATACTCTGATTGACAGATTGAATCTTCTAGTCATTATGTTACACCCGGCCAAGAAATCTAGGTATCAGAGAGGAGGAGATCCAAGATCCAAGACTTTATTTCTGAAGGATGAGGACTCTGGAGCCACCTGTCTTAATCGTACCCAGACAGGAAGTGCCAATCTTGAAAATGAAGCTCATGTAGGATTTTGCTATTGCTGTCGATGTCATTGTCGTTGTTGTCAATGGAAAATGAAAGGAGAGGGATCAGGACAACAAGTGCCAGACTCTAAAAGATTAGAAACTGGGGCACATTTAACTGTGTGAGTGTCTTTTTCACTAAATGGAGAACTTGGCAATTGGCTATACTGGCTGGCCAGCAAGCACCCAGGGTCCTCTGTTTGCCTCCCCAGCTGGGATTACAGACGCATGTTGCCGTGCCTTGGATTTTATATGGCTTTAACTGTGTGAGAAGAGACGGGAGACGGATTGTCTAGGGAGCTGGGGAGGATGTTGTGTTAAGATAGGGAGAACAAAGAGCTAAAACGCATTGCTAAAAAAAATTGGTATTTGTGGAGTCCTGTAATTAACAGAACTCGAGGCTCGGGTGCACTTTCGTTTGAAAAGGATCTGCAAGTATGAGCTTGTGTTGTAAGGATGTAGGCAAGTTTCGGGATAAAAGGAAGCAGTCTTTGAGCAGAGAATAAGGTGGGCTTCTCTCTGACCATCTTGAATGGCTGATCTGCCGATAGACGCAAGAGAAGCTGGCTACATGTCCCCAGCTCCCTCCCCTCTGGGAACCTATCATCCCATGTTCTCCTCAACTTTCTCCTCTTTCTGGTACAACCTCAGTACCACACGATCCAAGCGTTGACCCATTCCACTGCTGTTTCCACACGTCATTCACATGGCCTCAACTGCTGCCAGCAGACGGCCTGGGGCCTCTGTCTCCATCTCTACCATCTACTTCCTGCTGTTGGCTGGGGACCTGAACTCTCATGCCCCGTGGTATCTTGGACACAGCATATAAAAGCATTGAGCTTACCAAGCCACTTCCTCATGAATTCCTAAGCCTGGGGCTGAGATACCCTCCCCACGGCTCCCACGTCCAGTGTCTCTCTAGGTATTATCCATTTGCCCTGTCAGTGATCATCTCCCCACCTGCTAGTGTTTGGTTCATCCTTGAGGCTCCCACTTACCTCGCTGCTCCCGCCCCTGCGGTCCCTCCTCCACACCGTAGTCAAGGGCACTTTCTAGAGGGGATGCAGCTGATAATGTCACTTCCTGTAAGAACCTCAGAATTGAGTCTGTCTATTTTTGTGTGGGCTGGCCCTGTCTAGCCACAAGCCACATTATTCTCCTTTGCTCCTCTGTGTTCCATGACTTAGACGTTCTAAGAAATGTTATTATTTCTAAGAAATGTTATTATTTCTCCAGTGCAATCTCTCCCATTCCCTTCCATTTTGTGTACATCCTTTAGACTTAGTCTAAGCATCCTCCTCTAGGAAGCGGTTCCTGATAGATCTACACTGAGTGTGACACTTTGTTTCAGGTATTCTAGTCTGTTACCTCCCCTATTGCAAACACTGCTTCTATTCCTCTCCTCAAGTGGATCTCGAAGGCTGAGAGAACAGAAGTTGTGTGTGTCCCTGTGAGGATAACCTCGAGGGTCTCTGTTTTGTCTTTGTTCCTTTTTATTTTTACACAAGTATTTCTTTGGCTTGGTGCTTGCAGAGTAGACTAGGACGACTGGCCAGCAAGCCACTATGGTCCTTCTGTCTCTGCCTCCCCAGCACCTAGATTACAAGCACCCCATCATGATGTGCCCAGGTTCTTACATGGGATTCAACTCAGATCCTAGTGCTTGCACAACAAGTGCTAAATCAAATAGGCTGTCTGCCAAACCTAGAAGTTACTTTTGAATGATTTTTTTCCTATTCTCCCTATTGTCTGATATAGTAATAGACACAAATTGGGAAGTCAATAAAAACATATTATGAAAATAGAGTGGTTATGCTTGGGTTGGACCTCTTCAGCTCTTGCAGAATTAGCCATCAAGCCAGATTTGCAGTAAATCCTAGCACTCTGGAGTCTGAGGCAGGAGGATTGCCAAGATTTTGAGGCCACAGGTCTATAACATAAGAGGCTGTTTCAAAACAAAAGAGTTAGCTTCTAGAGAATTGGGACATTATATTAGTGGTGTGTATATGAAGGCATGCTAGTTAAAACCTCATTTTCAGAGAACACTGTCACTATCAGAGTTGCTGGGTTCTTTCACCCATGAAAACTCACTGGATTAAGAGGGGCCAGTTTGCAGGCGTCTTCAGCTTCTCAGCATCCAAGAAGGCGGTACAGACCACTCCCAGTTTGGGCATAATATCCTTTAGCTTCGCTGGTTCTGTTATACCTGTTGCCATAAACCCATCTCCATGGGACGGGACTTCTGATCTTTTGCTGGAGCTGGCCATCACAGTGAAATTAAATTGATGTCCTTGTAGGTGTGTTAACATGACAGCAAGATGAAAGAGGGGACCAGAGGGCACAGGGACTGTCTTATAGAGGAAGGCAAACTGTAAAGTTCATGAGGAAAGGTCTCAGACTAGACTGCTCATCCTCAGAGTGAGATTTCTAGCTTACCTTTCTGAGTGTCTACTCTGGACCAAGTGTAGAGCAGCTAACTAATTTCCATGTCATCTCTAAGTACCCACATACCTTGATTGAGCAGATGAGAAAATGTGGTCATCGAAGTTGAGTTCACACACACACACACACACACACACACACAGAGAGAGAGAGAGAGAGAGAGAGAGGGAGAGAGAGAGAAACAGAGACACAGGAGAGAGACATAGAAAGAGAGAGAGAGACAGAGAGACAGAGAGACAGAGAGACAGAGAGGGGGAGAGGAGAAAGATAGAGAAGAGACATGAGAGAGACAAAGGACAAAGTGAGAGACGGAGAGAGGAGAGGGGGAGAGGAAAGAGAGATGGAAGAAAGGAGACATACAGAGATAGAGACAGAGAGAGGAGAGAAAGAGAGAGACAAATAGAAACACACAGAGAGATGGGAGATGGGGGGGAGTTGTATATGTAAACATCCATGCTTAGAGGAGCCTTAAGGTCTTGGCTTCGCCTGTTAAATAGGATGGTCTCCTGATTTTGCACATTCTCTGTTCCATGCACATGCACACAGTATCTTGATGGCCAGATCCTTGCTCCTATTACCTGCCACTTGCTACACACAAGAGTATGAATTGTGGACAAATGTTTGCAGAAAGGAAGGAATGGCCTAAACTTGCTTAAGAGGTGTGGCCTGGCCCACAGTTCATAGGGCAGGAGACTGGAAGAGAGACGGAAGGACACCATTCCTTTGTTTTCACTGGGAAAAGTCCAGCAATTCAGAGACCAGCACACAGCGCCCTCCCCTCCTGTGGACATCTGTCTCTTCTTTGCTTTGTCTGACACTCTCTCTTGTTCCCAGGATACAGCCTCTTCTTTCTCAACTCTTGTCATTTCCTTGACCTGTTCAAAAGCACTGTGCGGGGGGCATTTAGCAAATATTTACTCACAGATTAGTTCAATCCTGGTCTATGCAGCTCCAGGGTTACACAGTTCAATTATGGCAACCAACAAAGCTCTCTTTCTGAACGTTATTGATTTGTTTCCTGGAGACTAAATATTGGTTTTACAGCACACACATGGAAATACTAACTGTGATCATTGGGCCGATCTGTAAATAGACCCACCCTGGTCTACCTGGAGTGTCACTTAGGACTTTTAGAGAAGTCCACTCAGAAGAACATGAAGAGGGACTTTTAGGTGGGCAGCACAAGATAGAATGGCAGTGATCCAGGAGGAAGTGGGAAGCGGACACTGGAATTCTTTGTCTCTCTTTCTTCCAATCTCACTATGATAGTGGGTCTATCCAGGCTGCCTATTGGAATTGCTGGCATTTACCATTTAGGCTCCATTGTTATTTAGATACGACAATGTCAACAGAACAAGAGACAGCTGCTATTGAGAAGATGGTGTGCTGGATTTGTGGTTCTCCAGAGCAGGGGTGGGGTGGGAGGATGGGGGTTGGGGGAGGGAGCACCACACGGCAAGGGTTCATACTGGGATGCATGCATGTGGGTCAGGAGGCAGAGGGGACAAAGGTCAAAAGTGGGCATGGGCTTTATATTGTGGTTCCCATGAGAAACAGTGAGTAGGGCAGGGGTCAGATAGACCTAGGATCAGTAGTTTGGATGGCTGCAGTAGGTGCTGAGGCAGTGGGACTATCTCTGCCACCTGACCCTGGGGTGAGAAGGGCAAGTTGATAATGCTCACAAGGAGGCCATGGGGGCTTTAGCTAACTGTGAGAAATGCAGTCCCTCCAGGGTCAACAAGGCCCAAGGGTAACAAAGCAACAGAAAATGAAAGGCATAGTTAATTCGAGGGCTTTGCGACTGGGATACTGTAGAAAGGTCTTATACTGAGCTCAAGAGTGTGATGAACAGAGGTTGTCATGGTTAGGGTTGTACTGCTGTGAGCAGACACCATGACCAAGGCAACTCTTATAAAGGACATTTAATTGGGGCTAGTTTACAAGTTCAGAGGTGTTTAGTTCATGACCACCAAGGCAGGAAACACGGCTGCATTCAGGCAGGCACTGGAGGAAGTGAAAGTTCTACATCTTCATTCAGTGGAAGCCAGGAGCAGACTGGCTCCCCTGTGGCTAGGAGGAGAGTCTCATTGCACACCCCCACTGTACCATACTTCCTCCAACAAGGCCACACCTCCTAATAGTGCCACTCCCTAGGGCAAGCATATTCAAACCACCACAGGGGTGGGGCCGGGGAATTGGCATTTGTCACTACTTCCACTGGTGGGCCCCTATGTTCAGGAATCAGAAGCCATGGCAGCTATGTCATGAGACATTTCTTGTGTCTTGACTCCTTGACAAAGGACAGTGTCTTTTACACATCACTTAAAATTAGCCACAGGTTGTGGATACCCAAGAACTCTGATTTGGTTAGTTTTTTTTTTTGATAGAGTTGCTTTATTTCTCATTGCAGGCCTCTAACCCGGGAGTCCTTCCATCCTCCTCCGCCGGTTCCACCCAGAGGTCGCTGATTCCCCCCTCCTGGATCCAGCCAACTTCAGGACTTTTAGGAATAGCAATTTTCAGCCTGTTGATGAAGTCTTCATATTGAGTTTTCTGCATGACTATGGACCTTGAGAGCCACTGTCACTGGTGATGGTGTAGCCCTGCTGGTTTGGGTGATCCTTGAAGACATCATTAAGGCATGATGGGACCTGAGATGAAGATGTCTTTGTTCAACATTGCCGAATGTATTGGCTCACATTCTAGTTTGCCAAAAGGACGAAGATACTTACCTCTCATAGCCTACAGCAGGAGACTACCAGGATTGATGGCATGTGCTTACCAAGTGAGCCTACTGTAGGAAACATCTGTCAGCCCACACATAACCTGCTAGTGCAGCCTAATCTCTGGAAGTGATTATAGCTCTTCCAGCAGAGGTAGAAAGGGACCTAACTTTGAAGTAGTTCTTCCACATTTCTATGTTTGTCCTGGGGCTGGTCACATACAACAAGCTGAAAAACATCTTAGAAGGGGTTAAGACAGACTCCTGTTCCACTGTGGCATTTGGAGTCCCCCAGAAGTGTGGAACAGGTGGTTCTGTCATCACCCTCTTTCTCTTGAGTGTGTACGTGTGTGGTGTGCATGTGCAGGTGTCTGTCTGTCTGTCTGTCTGTCTGTCTGTAAGCATATGTATGTGCCTCTGTGTAGAGACTAGAAGCAATGTTGGAAGTCTCTGTCACTCTCCCTCTATTTACTGAGGCAGAGATTACTGGTCAATCAGTCTAGCTTGCTCCAGGGATCTCCTGGCTCCACTCTCCCGGTGCTGAAGTTGCAGGCAGGTTACCATGGCCCCTTGGCATCTGTGGGATGTTGGGGATCTGAATACTGGCCCTCATGCTTGGACAGCAAGCACTTTATCCACTGATCCATCTCCCCAGCCCCTGTCAGCACACTTTGTGTCTCTAAGAAGTCCAATCCTTCCACGTCTCACCTTCTCTTAAGAATTCTCCAAATGTAGAAATAGAGCCACACCTCACTATCTGCCTTCCAGACATTTCCCTTTTCTGAATCACCCAGGCATGGGACTATCATCTGTCACCTTCACTCTGGGCTTTCGTACCTCAGTATGCTGTCCAACTAGCTGTGTTATAGGAAACCACTGAAAATGATCAGAACCAGAATATGGTCTGGCCTTTATATGCCTTAGTTCTGGCCATAAAGAAGGAGAAGGACCCTTGATTTTTCTTTCCCTCCTGAGGAGCCTGAAGTGGTAGAAGAAAGAATCTAAAGTGTTTTCTCCCAGTAGCAATACTACTGCTACTACAGACTGTTGCAATCAATTCTGGCAAATCTGTACAGAGTATAGACCTGTTACCATGTTATGAATTTTGAGTTCCTGTTATATAAACCTACCTTCAGACCATAGATCCTTAACTTTCCCTATGTAAACAATGAAGTTATCAGAAGGGGTCCTTTTAAAATACAAGTAATATGGTTGTTTCTCATGAAACCATTGTCTAGTCCCATATAGATATATATTGATATGTTTAAGTATATTCTTACTGGGCTCTTTTCTCATAATTAAAGATTTCCCTTCAATCTCATTTCACCGCCCAACACTTCCTGAGTTTAACTTCTGGGGCACTCTTGAGTTGTTGTATAAAACACACCATTGACCATGTCCACCATGGAAGAGTAGTTTCACAAAGTATCTCACAGAGAACCTGGAACATGGTAGCCATTCTGCAAGTGTCCCTCAACCCTCTTGTCACTTGCTTGGGAGAAGCAAGAGAATGTCACATAGAACAAAGATGATATCAGTGTGGTGGTTCTTTATCATCCCCTTCTCAGGGATTTTGATAAAAGATTTGTATCTCATTATCTTAAGCCCCCCTTTGAATGCCAAACTGAGGCTAGTGTACATATTCTGGTGAACAAGTTTGATAACAACACTCTGTGCAATGTCTGGATATAGTATTGCATTTTATTCTTGTATTAAAATAAATAGAAAACAAAACTGAAAGTGCTTTTTGAGGAGCCTTGGTCTGATGGACGTGACACTCTTGGGCGGTACAGAGAGCTGCTCAGAGTCAGGAGTGGCCAGTCTTAAGTCCTGAGGAGATAGATGTTCCCTGAACCAGCAAGCTGGTGGAGATTGGTTCTATTGCTTTGACCCCAATTGGTTTTTGATCAATCGATAACGATGCCAACAGCCAATGGCTGGGCATGGGGTGGGACACCTAGAGTTGTGTGATCTAGGACAAGAGAGGAACTGGAGAGATTGACGATGACTCTGGGAAGAAGAATGGAACACGGTGGCGGCAGGAGATAAAGGCAAGCAGCCACGTGAGATTTCAGGGAAGTGGCCACTGGCCACTTCCCTGATTGGACCTGGGGTAGCAGGGGAAGGTTTAGGAGTGCCCAACCTTTGAGGTATTTAAAATTAAACTAATGTGCGTGTGTGTGTTTCATTTGAGGATCCAAAGATAGTTCCTGGGGGTGGGGTGGGGTGGAGGGAAGGCGGTGGTGTGCACATGCAATCCTCTGGCAGCTGAAGTGGTATAGCCATAACTCCCACTTCATCAAGCTGATAAGCTGTGTGAGGAGGAGAAGAAGAAGGAGGAAGAGGAGGAGGAGGAAGAAGAGGAAGAGGAGGAGAAGAAGGAGAAGAAGGAGAAGGAGGAGGAAGAAGAAGGAAGAATCCAGATGAATCACCTGGATGGTGTTATTAGAGTTTGTTCTTATGGTTTAGAATGAATTCTAATAACCTAGAAAGAGAACCACACCCAAAGCATATATTTATTCATTCTTTACATACACAACACATTTACCCACACATTTAGGAATGCGTTATATAAAATAAAACCATGGATTTTTAAAAAATGCAATGAGGACCAGAAGGTAAAATAAGCAGGTAGGTATAGATGGTCTCTGGGTCTTCTCTGGCACATTGACTATAGCTTTTCTACCACCTTCCTTCCTCCACATTTTACCAGGGAGCTCAACAGAGAGAAAAGCAATAGTCACATTCCCTGCAGCCTCCATTAATGCGGTCAGCCAGCACTTTTCCTTCATCTTAGGTTCACTTCTAGGCACACATGACCAACTGAATAAGTAACAAGAAACAAACACTGGGAGACTAAATATGAATGAGAAGTTGATGTTCCAAGCAAATAATTTAAATGGCATATTTAAAGGATTCCAGTGACTCTTTATGCTTTGCTATAGCCACACAGTGAATACGCATCTAGACCACTCTAATGACTGATCTTACAACTCAAGCAGGTAGTGACTCTCCCGATCCTTTATTATTAAAAGCAAACAAAAGCAGAGCGTAGCCTAGCCAGTCCAGTAAGACTTCTATAGCTGGGGTCTTTAGATTTCTTTCCCACATACCCTAAGGAAGCAAGTAGGTATTCTATGCAACTCCTTCAGGGAACAGTGTGTGAATTCCACCTGTTTGATGGAGAAAATATTAGTAATAGATTTGTTTCTGAGAAAGACAAGTGATTAAATCTAAAACTGGAGGAATCTGACTATAAAATATTTGCTTTGGGTGCATATATAAATTTTCTTTTGATTTCCAAGCAAGTTATTAAGAATAAAAATAAGTTTTCATTCATTCCTGCTGGCTAGACACAAGGCTTCCCAGGGTAGTGAGAGGGTGAGTGGGAGGGTAAAAGATTTAGAATTCTCCAACACACAACTTGGAATTCATTTTCTCATTGAGAAAGAAAAGTCCCAAGGCTAGCCTGCCAAGCCCATTTCATCCACAGGGTGGAAGACAGTTTTATTTTTCTGTACCAGGAGAGTCAGCGTGGAGTTAGCGTGGTGTTATTTGGCAGGCAGGAAGCTCTGCTTTTATTTCAGTCAGCTGCCCACTGCCTGAACTCACATCATGACGTCACGGTGGTGTGCCTCATCACCTTGGAAACACATAGTTGTGCACTTGGTAGTTGTCTAGGTGGCTCCAAGTCTGTTTTTTTTT
>LR749592.1:93399-179587 GCA_902729485.2 Mus minutoides
TCTGCCTCCCGAGTGCTGGGATTAAAGGTGTGTGTCACCACGCCCGGCGCCTCCTCTGATTTTTGTAGCAGTTACTGATGTAGCCTCCACATGCAGTTCATCATGTACTGCCTTGAGATGTCTCTTAGACTAGCTGGAATTTGCCTTTTGACTTGTTAACCTCTTTACCCAGCAAACAGTTGTTGAGTGCCTATGGAACAAGCACCAACCTGGTAGCAGAGACAAATAATAAGCGAATGATAGTTCCTCCCATCTAGAAAGGTCAGACTGCAATACAGAGGAACTGGGGTTAGGTAGCAAGTAGGACGTAATGTATCAAATGCTATGGGAACCCCAAAGAAGGGATGCCCAAGGACGTGATGCAGGTTCTCACTGAAGATGGGTGGCCTTGGAAGGGCAGGATTAAAGAGAGGAGGCGAAGCAGGGCATTGTGGATAAAGAGAACACCACGAGAAAAGGCTTAGTACTGGCTTAACCATGTGGCAGAATGCTTGCCTAACATAAAGATGGCCATGGGATCCATTCCCAGCACTGCATATGCCACAGAGGTGCAAGGAACATGATGTGTATTTGATACGTATGAATGAAGGCAGAACATAGGTAAGTGTTCTAGGTTGCTTTCTGCTGCTGTGTTACACGCCATGAACGACTTTGAAGGAATAAGTTTACTTGGCTTACATTTCCACGTCTCAGTCCATCATTGCCCGCAATGGGAATGGAATGCGGAAAGTCAAGCAGGAGCCTGGAGGCAGTGCTCCCTGGTTTCCCATGGCTTGCTCCATCTGTTTCTCAATACAACCCAGGACCATGGAGAGCACTTCCACTATGGGCTAGGTCCTCCCACATCAACCAGGAATCAGAGGGGAAAAATGCACTAGAGACAAACCTTAACTTGCACAGTAAAATTGGGTCTCATTGTGCAGGTGAACAGTTATTGTAGTGGTTTAAATAAGAATGGCCCCCCCACAGCCTCGTGTATTTAAATATCTGGTCACCAGGGAGTGAGGCTGTTTGAAAAGATTTTAAGGATTAGGAGGAATGGCTTTGCTGGGGGAAGTATGTTTCTGGGTGTGAGCTCTGAGGCTTCAAGTCTCTGCCAGACCCAGTCTCCCATTCTCTGCTTGAAGATCCTATGTAGCTCTCAGCTACTGACCCAGTGCCATGCTTGCTGCAATGCTCCCTGCTATGGACTGACTCTCTGAAACTGTAAGCCAGCCCTCCAAACCCCAGTTAAAGGCTTTATTTTATGAGTCGCCTTGGTCACGGTGTCTGTCTTCACAGCAGTAGAAGAACAGTGACTACGTCACAGACTGAGGAAGTTGTACTGCATGCATCAGCAAAGACATCATCTCTAACCTCATTACACACATAGCACACACATATAAGAAACATCCAAACAGGGCTGGAGATGTGATATGACTCAGTAAATTGCTTGTATATGGATTTGGGTTCAGATCCCAAGAACCCACATAAAGTGGGACATGGAGACAGGAGGATTCCCAGGTCTTGCTGGCTAGCCTGTGTAGCAGAATACTTGAGTTTCAGCTTCAGTGAGAGACATTGTCTCAAAAAATATGTGGGCAGTGATTGGGGAAGACATCTGTGTGTCAACATTTGACTTGAACACACACACACACACACACACACACACACACGAGCATGAGCACGTACTAGCACAATAAACATAACACACACATATACAAACTTCCAAAGAGGGGCATACAAAACTTTGAAGCAAATCACTCTCATAATGGTTTGAATATTAATCACTTAAGATTGTTTTCTACAGGCAAACTAGCATGTTACCATTTAAAATGCTATCAGACTTTTCTATTTCTAAGTGCTTCTTGGATATTATTTCATGCCAATGAGAGCACATCTAATCCACCTTTTAAAGAGCTGTCTGGTTGGTAATACATTAGCAGTTAAAAAAACAAAACTAAAAGAAGCAAACCGGGTCTGGTCTTTGAGCAAGTCACCCAACCTGTGCTTCTGTCACTTTTATATAATGAGGACACACTATAGGTACCTGTTGCATAGGGTCTGTGTGAGTATTAAAGAGTGCCTGGCAGATGAAACCATTCCTGACAATTCCACTCTAAGTATTCAAGGTGTGTTTTGGACAAAACGATATGATTTCTTTGTAGGAAGTCATGTTGGTACTCCTTGGGAATGGACAGGGAAGAAAGATTGGTAGTGGAATCTTCTTCAGACTTCTGCACAGTATGGTGGTATAGAATATTGGTGGTATAGAATATTACATGACCAAATACCAAAACCTGCCTGATATTGATGGATGAGACCATCTTCCTCTAAGTCCCACATTTAGAGAAATGTTCTTTTGATCATTTCTGACTCCGTAGTACGTTTTGGTTTGAGCCTTGCTATGTAGCCTGGCTGGCTTGGTACTGGGCCTGTAGATAAGGTTGGCTTCAATTTTTCTGCAATTCTGCCTCTGCTGTCCAGGTGCTGGGATTACATGCCTGCACGGCTTTGACCCGATTTATTTAGTTTTGTTGTTTTCTTTTCTTCTTTTGTCTCACACTGTAACCCAAGCATGTATGCAATAAACAACAATCAGTCCAGTTTCCTGAATGCTGGGGTTTACAAGAGTAAGATACCAAACTTGGCTCCTATTACTACCGGCTCAGATACAGAGTATCAGATCAAGTGATTGGAGCTCTGAGGAGCTTCCGGACACATTTATGATTGAGGCTGAGAAAATACGCAGGCAGATGAACAAGAATGTCAACTTAGCCCAGATCTCTTGATTGTACAGAAGTCTAATCAGTACACGGTAATGTTTAAACACCCAACTGACCCGGTCCAAGTTTAATAACCATCGTCCATAAAGAAGCTTGCGGAGCCCATGGTTAGAGGGAAGGGGTGTTCGCGCACGCCCCGCCCCAGAGCTGTGCCGAGCTAGGTGCCCGAGCCGATGTCACCCCAGCCCGCCGGCAGCCGGCGGCTTCGGCTCGGACGCACGAGGGCCCAAGCCCAGGCCGAGGCTGAGCGAGCTGCACAGCGGCAGCGACTCCGGAACCCTTCAACCCCGCGGCCTGCGCGCGCCGGCGCCCCACGGCCGGCGACGGTTGCGGCCCCGCGTCGGGAGGACTTCCGGCGTGTGCCGGGGTGGCCGGATGACGTGGCTGAGTCAGAGGAAGAGGCTCGGAGGCCGGGGGGCGGGGGCGGCACGGAGCGGGCGGTGACGGCGGCGGAGGCAGCGGCTGGGCCCGGGCCCCGTGCGTCTGTCCGCGCCCGGTGGATGTGAATCGGCGGCGGCGGAGGAGGAGTCGGTGGGCCGGCGCCCGGCCTGTGGGAGCGCGGAGGATGAGGCCGCTGCCGGGCGCTCCTGGCGTGGCGGCGGCCGCCGCGTTGTTGCTGCTGCTGCTGCCCCGGGCTCGGTCTGACGAGCACGAACACACGGTGAGGCGAAGCGAGCCGCGCGGCCACCCCCGCCCCGGCCCCGCTCCCCCGCCTGCCGCCCCGCCAGGCCCGGCGTGGTCCGAAGGCCCGGGGGTCCCGGTGCAGCCCCGAGGCCGCCCGAGCGCTCCTTCCGGTCGGGCCTGGCGGGGCCGGATCCGCGGGAGCTGGGAGGAGGCATTTCCGAGCACTCGGGGCCGCCTGGGCCTTGCTCCCCGGCTCCGCCTCTCGCGGCTGGTGCCCCTGGGTCGGCCCGGAGCGGGCTCTGGACCCGGGAAACCGGACGCTGTGCACACAGCACGGCGGAGGATGGATGCGTGGTGATCCAGGCGCTTGCCCGCCGGGAAATACCCATTGCTTCGCGGCGGGCTCCGGCCTCTTCCTACCCTTCTCTCTCCCTCTCGCCCGAACCGGATTTAAACTGTGGGGTGGGGACAGCTTTAGGGAAGCGGAGGTGTGAACGGTTTACACGCGGACACGTCTTCTCCCTGCACGCACTCGGTCCCCAGGACTCCCTTGTAACTTTCTCCGCGCTCCTTGAGTGCCCAGAGGACGCCCTGTCTGGGTGGTCAGTCCCTAACTGGGACAGCTCTGACCCTAGGGGCCCTTGTGTCACCCAGCCCTCAGACCACACCCCCACTCACTTTTGCTTTTGGCCTGAAGTTGATTGGCGGTTTATTTAATTGTATCTTCACATCAAGGCTTGCCTATTAATGACTCTTGGAGTGACTTTCACCTAGAGCTGTAACGCTGTGGATTTTTTTTTTTTTTAATTCAGAATGGTAGACGCGGGGAAGTGTGGAAAGTCAGATAAACATAGAAGATTGCTTGGCGAATGATTGTTTATTTTTATTATGATTTTTTTTTGCCCGAGTAGTTGTGTATTTACTAAATTTGAAATATGTGGAGAACGTTTGGCTGTAGCTGATCGGTGACAAAATGGGAGTACGCTGCTTTAAGGGGCAGACGTTAGATTTTGTTTGTAGTGAACAAAACTTTGTTCTATGACCTGGATTAGCCAATAAAAAAATCTAAACTAGGCTATTGTACTTTCAGTCACTGCCAGAATCTAATTGCATGTGTATGCGAGTTTTTCAGAGAAACGTTGAATCGGTGACTTTTTTTTCTGCGACACTTGTGATTTATCACTTTAAGATAGTTTTGGTTTCCTTTAAATTTCACCAAGTATAGTAGTTTAAATAGTATTTGCCCCCCCCCTTTTTTTTTTAACACTTCAGTTTCCATGTAAAATCTGGAACTTGTTGTTTAGACAGAAATTTATGTTCTACTTTTTAAATTTTCTATTTTATACTGCTATGAAGAGGGAAGACTTAGTTTATAATATAATTAGTTGTAAGTGTATAACACTGTAGCATAATCCACAAGTTTTGTGCATGGCAGTTTCAATGAGAAAAATTTAAAGGTTATTTATTTTTATTTTATGTGACAGTTTTGCCAGCATGAATGTAGTATGTATATCATGTATATTCTGAGTATCTTAGAGGCTAGAAGAGGGTGTCGGATCCCCTGGAATTAGAGTGACAAATGGTTGTAAGCTACCCAGCGTGAATACTGGGAACCAAAGTTGGGTCTTAACTGCTTGAGCCATCTCTCCAGCCCCCAATTCAGTGAAATGTTATTGCTAGGAATATGCCATATTCAGTTACTTCATCTATCCATTCAGTTCTGGGGATTGAACTCAGGCCCTTCTGTGTGGTATGTACATATTCCACCACTGAATTGAATGTTTCTTTTTTTTAAACTGGGTTTCCTCTGTGGATCCCTGGCTGTCCTGGAACTTGTTCTTTAGACCAGATTGGCCTTGAATTCAGAGATCCACCTGCCTCTGCCTATCCTGAGTGCTGGGATTGAAGGTGTGCCCCACCACATCTGGCTACACCTGGAATGTTTTAATTTTTATGTACATAAAATATTTAATAAAAGGATATTGCCCCCCCCCCCCACATTGGAGATAAAGTCCATGGCTTTGCAGATGCTGTGCAGGGCAGTATCTCTGCACTCCACTCTTATCTCAAAAGGATGTGGTGTGTGATGGTTGCCACACTGAAGCAGGAGAGTGGGAGTCAGTGCATGTGTACATTGAAACAGATCCTTTACTACTTCTAAGTTTCTTGGAACTATTTCTTGAAACCTAGGTCTTCACCTTGGCCAGATAGTAGGGCTCTAATCAAGTGATTTCTTTTTTCTTTTCTTCCAAGAAGGCAGAGTAGCTAGTGAAGGAGGATGATACAGAAGGAAGAGACAAGTTTTCCAGGGAAGATTGCTGAGTGATGGTTAAAAACCTCTTGTAGTGTTGAGTTATTAATTAAAGAACAACTTGCAGAAGCTAAAGCTTGCCCTTTAGACCACTTTCTGCTAAGACCTTACTGAAGGAATACTAATATGACTTGAAACAGTATGTGCCAGGTCCTGTGCTATTTTCCATATATTGACTTACATTAAGTGTGTGTTGACAGCAGTGAGGGCCAGAGAAGTAGCTTGGTTGTGGTGTGCTTTCCTAACATGTGCAAGACCTTAGTTTTAAGTCATAGCACCCTAAAATAAATAACCTTGCCAGGAGAATGATGCACCCTAATAGACTAGGAAACAGGCCTAGAGAGGTAGTCTTGTGTGAAGTTGCACCCAGTATGAATAGAGGTAGAATTTGACTCTAAACCTTCTTCTAGTTAATAAGTCTTTTGAAGAAACAAATTTTGTGCATGTTTTTGTCCATGAGTTTGGCTGTGTGCACGTGTGCGTATGGAGGTCAGAGGTTGGTAGTACGTTTGTCCTCAGTTGCTCCCGCCTTTGCTGGTGAGAGGCCATCTGAAGCTCACTCAGTAGGCTTGACTGGCCAGCCAGTGAGCACCAGGGACCCTCTCGGCTCTGCCTCCCAAGTGCTGGGATTCAGGTGTGCACCACTCCCCTGGCTTCTTCCGTAGATACTGGAAGCTTTAACAACTGAGGAGTTTTTCCAGGCCCACATTGGTGTCTTTAGTCAGCTCAGCTTGTTTTCTTGAGAGCCTGGCCATAAAGCCCTGGATGGAACTTTTAAGTTCACGAGGAAGTGTTTGGGTGAGTCTAGGCCCACATTGTTTGTACAAGCATTAGGAAGGCCTAGGGCTCGTGCACAGTGGACAGGTGGCCGAGCATTCATGCAAGACTGCTTCCTTGTTTCAATGCACTTAACCACCATCTTGTATTTATGAACAAAGGATCCTATACTTTTCTTGCTTGCTACTTTTAAAACATTTTTTTATTTGTAAAAATTTATTATTTATGCATATGTTGTGTTTGCTCCTAGAAGGGTGTTGGATCCCCTGGAACTGGAGTTACAGGGGACTAAACTGTGTGGTTCTTAGGAGGAGCAGCTAGCACTCTTACCTGCTGAGCCATCTCTCCAGCCGTTTTACTGTTGATTTTTGGAGGATGGAGTCTCAGTATTGGCTAAACTGATCATGAATTCTTGGCTGGACTCAAGTGATTTTCCTGCCTTGGCTTTTTGAATAGCTGGGGCTCTTGGCATGCATCGTTATCCCTGGCTAGATAGTTTTATTGTATAGTGGGTCCCCCAAATTAGCTGGTTCTGTGAATAACTGTCCTGCTGTCCCCTAGAGCCCCCAGACTCCCTTTTTTCTGTACCTACTTAACTAGGGTTTGGCTTGCCATTAGACCCATATAGAGGTCTCTGAATGTTTTGCTTATACATATATTTGCTTATTTTCTTCTGTGGTTTGGGAAGTGAGTGTATGTGCTGCAGTGGGCATGTGGAGGCCAGAGGAAAACTTGTGGGAGATGGTTCTTTTCTTCTGCTGTGTAGACTTGGGACTGAAATTCAGTTTGTCAGGCTTAGCAGCCAGTACCTTTACCCATTGAGCTGGCTGGCCATCTTGTTGACACCCTTCTCCCACCCCCCCCTGTATTCTTTATGTGCTTATTTTATCCAAAGTTCTTCCAATATTCTTGGAAAAATGATGAGAAGGAAATGAGCTGTTGACTTCTGGAGAATCTGCTAATTTTAGTGTTTAAAGGTTGGACTGTGTAGATTATAGGACACTGTTTGAAATTAAAATTAACGAATACTTTCATTTATCAAAGACAGTCTCTTACTACATCACTGAAGGGTTATAAAAAGGTCTCTTTAAAGACAGACATAGGAGTACACACCTTTAATCCTAGCGCTGGGAGACAGAGGCAGGTGGCTCTCTCGTGAGTTCCAGGCCAGCCAGGGCTACATAATGAGACCCAGTGGGGGTGAGGGAAAGCTTTAAAGTAAGGAAGAGGGTGAAGAAGATAGATAGCTCAGTGGGTGAAAAGCACGTGGCACTTTTGTGGGTTCTGTTTCTCAGCATAGTGAGAAGGTTGTGTCTTGTCCTTTGTGCTCTCCCCCTTCCCTCACACCTGTTACATAGCACAGTGCTCAGTCTTAGGAGTACACAGCTAGCATCTGTTGAATGACTTGAGTAATTAGGTAACTACTAGGGGCAAAGATATGAAGTGCTGGCAGCATGAAACTTGCTTACAGCATAGTGAACAAATCCAGCCCATTCCTCACCTGTGGGCAGAGCTCCAAGGTTCCCTATCTGAATCCCATTTCTTTTAGTCTTTGCAGTTGTGGTTTCAGAACTTCTGATGTGGGGTGGTCCCACTTGTGCCTAAGATGGCTTACTTTGCCTCTGTCAGAAACTTTTTATATTGTACCACTGATTTGATTTGGAAAAAGGTTTTAAGACTGACTTTTTTTTTTTTTTTCTGTTTATTAAGTGTCTGGCTTGTCTAGATAGATAGAAAGGCACCATGTGCATGCATCGTCCATGGAGACCAGAAGAGGGCATCAGATCCCCTAGAAGAGGAGTTAGAGTGGGTTGCGGGCTGCCATACAGGTCCTGGAAACTGAACCTGAGTCCTCTGCAAGAGCAGCAAGTGCTTTTAACCACCGAGCCAGCTCTCTAGTTCCCTACAGGAGGATTTGGTTGACAGATGGCAGCTTTTGTCTTAGTCTTGATGATTTATAATGAGAATCAGGCATGTCCTACAGATGAGTTTTGAACACACTTGGGCCAGTTTTGGGCTGTACTTAGTGATAAATGGGAAGGTGAGGGACAGAGCTATTTTAAGAAAGAATCATCTCAACACACTGTTGAAAACAAAAATTAGAAAAAAATCTAATTTATATTAAGTATAGTTTTAAATAATTGAAAGGCTTTTGAAACTAATTTCTGAAATACAGAAATGAATTTTGCTCTCTCTAATAAAAGTATTTTAAAGTCAACATGATCCTTTCCTGTAAAAATGAAAGACAACACTTGAGCCCTAATTTTGAGCTTCTGATCCTGGGTGGGCAGCATAATTTCTGAGTTCTTTAGTCTGACTTCATAAAGAAGTCAGCAACACTTTTTCAGTGTTCTTCCTGGGAAGGGGGAAGAAGGGGATTATGGATGTCTATCAGGGAGTAAAGTTTTGCTGAGCAGGACCTAACACTCTGACTGCTTGAGAAGAAGGTCTTGACTTTTGAGATTAGAATGCAAATTCTGTCTGAGGTTCTTTTCCTTTAGAGCAGATTAAAGTCTCAAATGAAAAGGTGGTTTGGCATTGAGTGCTGTATATACACTTGTATTGCTTTGTACAGCTACTTTTAAAATTTTTTTCTTTTTGTTTAAAAACTATCTGGAAGTCAACAAAAGCAAAGTCCTAGTTTGTAAAATAATAATTACATAGGATTGAACAATTTATTTATAAGACAAGGTCTTTCTAGGTAGCCAAGGATGACCTAGAACTTGATATGGAGCCTACGCTGGCTCTGACTTAGCTTGCCTCCACATCAGTTTTCAAAGGCTGTGATTACAGGTGTGCTCCACCATGCCTGACTTGAACAAATTACTTAACATCTCTCTTGTTTTCATTTTGAATCTGTAAAAGTGGTGAAATAATACGGCCTAGCAGTTTTGAGAAGATTCTATGTTTACAGAAAGACTTTAGGACCGTGCTTAGCTCCTGGAATGTAGTTATAAAGTGGCAGCTAGCGTCATGCTATCATAGAAGCCGTGTAAGGGATGGTCAGTTAAAGCTTTACCTGAGGAGTTAAGTAAGGAGCAGTAGGCATATTTGAAGGGCAAGTAGGATTTGACTAATTACAGAAAAGAAGGGCATTGTGGATTTCAGGGAAAGAAGAAAAGAGGTGAAGTACATTTGGAAAGGAAGAGAGTGCTAAGGCGTTTTGACTGGAATGGGCAGTGCAGGACTAGTGTTGCAGTGAAATTCTGAAGGCAGGAGTAACTAGGTGAAGAACGCAGGAAGCTGGCTTCTCCTTTCTTGGGGCTGCTTCCCCCAGAGGCTTCAAATGGATGGAATTACTGCCAAGCTAGGGACCTCTGCTATGCTTCCTTGACAGTCCTCTTCCCTAGATACATTTTACAGGTAAATGAGAACACCCTGTTCCTCAGTGTTATTGTCTAGTGCAGTTTTCTAAACAAAGTATTTTAATTTTTTTGCTAGGAGTTCTTGGGATGCTTTGGGAGGGAATTAGACTAGTCTTTACCACAGATTTCTAAGGTAGAGAGGTGGAGGAAAAGCCTTCCCCAAACCCAGGGAGCTCAGGGAGTTTGTCCTCGGCTTCAGGGGAGAAAAAGCTTCCCCACCTCCTTAGAAGGTTCTGTGATATCTTCCTTTTGGTTCCTCGAGCTTCAAGATATCTTTAACTTTTTCTCTTAAGATGGAACTCTTAAGATGGGGACTGTGTAGCTAGATTAGCTTAAAACTCACATCCACCATGCTCGTGAAACTGAGATCGTGACCTAGGTTAAGCAGGAAGCATTTTAAGTTCATTGTATTTGACTGCAAACAAGGAGCCTGTTAAAGAAGTGCAGCATTGTGTGGGCTCCTCCGTCCTCACCTGCAGCTCTGATGGTGTTGTCATTGCTGCTTGAGCCTGCTCCAGAGTCTTAGACTACAGGCGTGGGCACAGTGTTGTTACAGTTTTTAATGTCCACCTGCACCTTTTCTGACTGCTAGGTTCTCTCTTCCTGGAGAGAATCTTAAACTATAGAATGTGTACATTTTTGTTCTAGTTCTTGGCTCATTCCCTCACAGCTCTGCCAGCCTGTTAAGGTTTCACATGTTCAAACTAACATCTTTTCAGAATGTGGGTTTAATATACATTGTTACCCTTAAACTGTTTGGATGTGTGCAAAATAAATGAATGTCTTACTTTTAAGAAGTAATTATGTTCAGAATTTTTATTTCTAAAGAAAATTGAGATTTATCTCAAAGGTATTTCTAGAGTTACATATAACATTTCTACAGACTCAGCAGAATTCATGGCCAGGTTCTCATTAAGGGGCACTTCTATACAATATTCCAGTCTCTCTTTTATCTCTGAGTGAATATTGATATAGTCAGCACATACTTTGACTAAGTTGCCAATGAACTTGACATGTCACTGTTTCTTCAGTGTTTACCAGTAGTATTAAATATGTTTTCATTCTTGGAACTCTGACCAGAGAGAAGTGGTTGTTGGAGATCTCAGTTTGGAGACTTGTGAGGATGTACATCTAGAAAGGAATACTCTGATTAATGCTCTGTGATTGTGCATTGGAAGGGAGACCTATCACACAGGTCTGTCAGTCATATCCCCAAGTAAAAAACTATCTCTAGTTATGGATAGAAGTATATGGAGACATTAGTACTCAGACTCTTAATTACTTATGTCACGTATGGAGATTATCTGTAGTTGTTTTCTGGGCTTACTTGATGCAGCTTGTAGTTTTCTGTATTACTATTCACCCTGACCTTTCTCTGATAGAGCAGAATTAATTATTCCTTTATTGTCGCTACCATAGCTCTGTTACTGTAATCACAGCCTTGTCCCTGTTGTTAATCATTTACATGTATAGTTCTTTGTGGATTGTGAACTTGAAGGAAAGAAGACTTATTCTTTATTAAATATTAAAATATTATTTTTGAGACAGAGTCTGACCATGTAGCTCTGTCTGGAACACACTGCATAGACCAGGCTGGCCTGGAAGTCAGAAGTACCTTTCTCTGCCTCCTAAATGCTGGGTTAATGTATCACCAGCCAGGAGCCACTATGCCAGGCAAGAAGGATATTTTCTTTATTATCCGTATATCCTTAATATCTAACTTTGGGCTTGCTGTATTCTGCCTGTGTGTCTGAATAGTAAAGTAGTTTTTCCTTCTTTGATTCTCTGAATGATGTCTTCTCTGAACGAGGCAGTTATGTTTTAGGGAGGTGGTGGTTGTTGATATGAGCAGAAAGGAAGAAACAGATTTTGGAGTAAGAGTAGATAAGCTAGTGGCTTGCGGTTCTTTGGAAGACAGAGAAGAGCCTTGGGGTTGAGTCTCCTAATATCATTAGGAGTTGAAACAGTAGATTTGAGTAAGGTTAATTTGGTTGTGAACACATTAGATTTTTGTTGAAAGTGTTTATTGATCAGTTTTCAATGGGAGAAGTGAAATAGAAATTATATAGCTGCTAGTTGTATAGCTTCCTGTTAAATAATTCCCTTTAAGAGATCAGTAGGGTAGGGAACACATTCTGTTAAAAGCAGACTCCTTCAGTCATCAACACAGTTGTTGGCACTTGATAGGCACTTCATAAATATTTTCTTTTCTTTTTTTTTTTTTTTTTTTTCTTTTTTTGGTTTTTCAAGACAGGGTTTCTCTGTATAGCCCTGGCTGTCCTGGAACTCACTTTGTAGACCAGGCTGGCCTCGAACTCAGAAATCCGCCTGCCTCTGCCTCCTGAGTGCTGGGATTAGAGGAGTGCACCACCACACCTGGCTTAGCTCTTGACTTTCCGGCTTAGCTCTTGACTTTTTAAAAAAACATTGTCTTTTGTAAAACAAATTTTTGGGAAAATGGATTCTGAGACCACAGTCAGGATAAAATTTTAAGAGTCATGACCCTTGATTTTAAAAGTGTGGACATTGGTAGTAGGATTAAATTTCTACTGTTTCACCTTTTTAGCATCTTGAATGTGGACAGTTTACTTAATTGCAATAAATATTTGAAAAGCACATGTCTTGTTTTTCTTGTTACAGTATCAAGATAAAGAAGAAGTTGTTTTATGGATGAATACTGTTGGGCCTTACCACAATCGCCAAGAAACGTACAAATACTTTTCACTTCCATTCTGTGTGGGGTCAAAAAAAAGTATCAGTCATTACCATGAAACGTTGGGAGAAGCACTTCAAGGAGTTGAATTAGAATTTAGTGGCCTGGACATTAAATTTAAAGGTAAGTTAACATTGGTAGTCCTTACTGACATTGGAGCCTGGAAGTTTTCCTGTATGGCATTGTTCATTATAGGATGGTTAGCAAAGTAAATTGTTAATAGAATGCTTCCCTAACATAGTTCTTTCTAAAAAGTATTTTTTTAGTAAACTTATTAGATACATAATATGGCCTGGGAAGGCCTTTATAGATCTCATAATAAAGTGAGTTTCGTAGGTGTGGGGCTCTAAAGGGAATGTGGTTTCTGAAAAATTTGTGTAAAACCTCAAATCTAAGTTGTACAATAGACTCAGAATGCATTTGGTATTGCTATACCAATGCATCCTTGACACCTGTAGAATATTTAAAATTTAGGTCAAACACTTAGGTTTAAGGAGGAGTCTCTTTGTAGGCACTGCCTATGAGAATGTGTGTTTATATGTTATCCTCTGAGAGCTGTCAGAGCACTCCCTGCACAGGCATTTCTAGAACCATGGTTAAAGCGTCTCTGGGAAGTTAAAAGTTGGCTGAATCTTTGATCTGGAAGTTTTGATTTTTTTTTAATAGCTTTATACTCATGAACTTTGCTTTTAGCCTTATTTCTTTTACTTCATTGATTTTAGTAAAATCGTTTGCTCCAGTTTTGACTTCATTATGTCTGTGGATATGAGTATAGATAGTAACTGCCTTCTGATATTTCAGTGCATTGGGAGGAGGCTTACAGCTTGAGATACGAGGATAATATTACTTTGATTTGTTGAATTGTGTTCTTATTTATCAGATTTCTTTTTGTTACTGTTTTGAAAATGGATGCATGTATTTATATCTTCCCCATAATGTCCCTTGGGGCTTAATTATAAAATTGAGTTGTAAATTTAAACCATAGTGATGTGGCCTATAATTTTATGAGTGTTAGAAACATACCCTGAGGCTTACGTTTTAATTTAATAGGGTAATTGAAATATTTAATCATAAATATGAAGAAACTAAGTGGGAATGTGTGATTTTGTGAACCTCAGTACTGAATTTATCCACTTAGCTTCTCCTTTTCTATATTTGGTAGACATGTCTCATTTAATAGAGAGAAGTGTATGGGTGGAGGGGAAGGGAGGAGAGAGAGAAGGGGGAGAGAGAGAGAGAGGGAGGGAAGGAGAGGTTGATTCTATTTTGTGCAGCAGTTTCATCAGAAATCCTTCTGCCTGACTTGTCTGAAGAAACATTTATACAGCAGTCTTAGCCTCCTTTCTGCAAATTCCTCAAGACTGAGATGGAGATAAGCAGTCAGATGCCATTTTCATGGACTTGAAAGTGAGGTTTGTTTTCTTTCTAGACTAAGCTAATACTTGAGGGATGGAAGAATTTCCCATTGTTACTCCCCAAAAGGTAGCAGTTCTTGGGGCCTAGCCAGCTCTACACCTTCTGCTGGATACACAGCCAAAACAGCTGCTAATTTGGGTAGTCTAGATGAGGTAGCCAGTGGAGATTGGGTTTCCTTTACTGCTCCAGTACACTTTTGCTTCTTTGGTTCATAGATAAAGATGACCATGCTTTGAAAATTGTTCTTGATTGTTACTCATTGTTATTTTTAATAAACTTTTGGGTAAAATGTACCTTTGGAGACCCAGATGTGGGACAGTTTGTTTATGATATTTCATACATACTAACAATGATATAGAAAACAGAACATTGTTTCAATGTGAAATGCTGATCAATCAGTCTATCTGTCTATTATTTTGAGGCTTTCTAAAGTAGAGACTTGTGAAGCTCAGGCTGGCCTCAAATCTGCTGTGTATCTGCAGCTGTCCTCACTTATGTGCTGGGATTATGGACATACAGCATTGTATCCAGCTAATACTTGTTTTTAGTTTTTCATCTCAAGCAGTTCACTTTTCGATTTTTCTGAAGGTGTGTTCATATGCAGTAAAAATTTTAAAACACACACATGTACATGTGCATACACGCTTGCATACATACATGCAGAAATTTGTTATTAATTTATTATTAATTAATTTATTATTCTATCAGACTAATGGGATTGGTACCATTTGGTAGTGTGAAGGTCACTAGAGAGATTATTTTAAGGAACTAATCATATTCTTGTTCTGAAGACTATTTTAGGTCTGGGTTGTGTCGGATGCCTCTCACTTCAGATTTTCTGCACAGCCTTCTCTTTTTGTTATAAGCTGGTGTTAGACAAAAATGCTAATTGAGACCATTTAGAGAAAAATACATTAAATATACAAGGACAGATATATATTAGGTATCCTTGAACCAGGCCTTATTTTATAACTTTCTAATTATGGATACTATCTCTTAGGAAATTGCTGTTACCAAGTAGAAAACTTTATGCTTTAGAATGAGACGTGGTATAACCACTACCTTCTGTGTGGATATGGAAAGAATATTCAGGTAGTACTATGTCCATTTTTCTGAGGAACCGCCAAACTGATTTCCAGAAGGTTGTACCAGTTTGCAATCTCACCAGCAATGGAGGAGTGTTCCTCTTTCTCCACATCCTCCCCAGCATCTGCTGTCACCTGAGTGTTTGATCTTAGCCATTCTGACTGGTGTGAGGGTTGTTTTGATTTGCATTCCCCTGATGATGAAGGATGTTGAACATTTTTTTAGGTGCTTCTCAGCCATTCGGTATTCCTCAGTTGAGAATTCTTTGTTTGGCTCTGTATGCCATTTGCAGATGCCAACAAGAGCTTGCTGACAGGAGTCTGATATAGCTGTCTCCTGAGAGGCTCTGCCAGCGACTGAAAAATACAGAAGTGGATGCTCACAGCCATCCATTGGATGGAGCACAGGGTCCCCAATGAAGGAGCTAGAGAAAGTACCCAAGGAGCTGAAGGGGTTTGCAGCCCCTTAGGAGGAACAACAATATGAACTAACCAGTACTCCCAGAGCTCCCTGGGACTAAACCACCAATCAAAGAAAACATGGTGGGACTCATGGCTCTAGCTGCATATGTAGCAGAGGATGGCCTAGTTGGTCATCAATGGGAGGAGAGGCCTTTGGTCCTGTGCAGGTTCTATGTCCCAGTGTAGAATGCCAGGGCCAGGAAGTGGGAGTGGGTAGGTTGGGGAGCAGGGGGAAGGGGGCAGGGGATAGGGGATTTTCAGAGTGGAAACTAGGAAAGGGAATCACATTGGAAATGTAAATAAAGAAAATATCTAATAAAAATAAAAAATATAAAATTAAAAAATAGAATATTTAATCTTTTGTCACTCTTGTCTGGGAAGCATGGGAAATAATATACCTGATAGAACCATTGTTAGGTTTAAATGAGATAATATACTTTAAAGTACTTGGTATATAGTTTGTGAATAGTTGTGCCTACAAATATATATAGTATGGATCTGTAATTCTACTTGTTTATATATTAGCACTTGTGAAATGTTAAATTAGTGTATTCCCAAACTACTATACTCTTTTTGCTGGTTTCATTAGGTTAGTACATTCCAACATACCGTAGCTGCTAAGACTCAGAATGCTCTTAATAAATTGTATAGTGTGTGCCTACTTACTTTTATGACAGTTGGTTCCTTTTGATTATTAGATGATCTGGGATTGTAGTTCTAATATTTTGGGGTGTGTGTGTGTATGTGTGTGTGTGTAAAAGGTATTGCCATGCTGGCCAGGCGAGCTTAAGCCTAGAACTTACTATATGTCCCTTGTTGGCCTTTGCTGAGGTCAGCTTAGGACTTAGGATTTTCTGTCTCAGTGTTTTGAGTGCTGGGATAGTATTCTTCATCAGGGCAAATCACTGCTCAGTGTCTTTCCTGTTATTTGAGAATCCAATGGTCTAATAGAGGGCATTAGTTGAAAAATAATGACTTCTAGGGATTACTCCTTTTCACTTATATAATTTTTAAATAATTTCTTCTTTGAATATCCTACACTAATATACAAATGGCATTTTGCATTCCCTCTTACCTTGAGTGAATTGGTACATTTAGAGTTCTGCAGGGATGGAGAAATGCCAAGGCTGTTTAGATCCTTATGTACTTAGAGTTGAGTGATTCTCCATCTTGGCTGCTCTCGTTCCCAAAGGCAGCATTTCCAGTCTGCTCTCTGCCTGAGTGGATAGCTCTGACCGCCAAAGGATGGGGAAAGAACTTAGCAAGCCCCTCCTTCAGCTGGAGGACTTTTATTGAAGACAACCCCACACTCTGTTGACGGTCCTTAGCTCCTACTGTTTCCAGTGTTACTACTGCTGGAGCCTTCAGAAATTCTCCAGAGGAAAGTGCCTCTGCTCTCCTGCAGTAGAAGATAAGTTGAGGGTATTCACCCAGCTGTATGGTAGGTAGGGGAGAGAACATGAGCATCCAACCTCATGTCCTTTTTACTTTCTTCTTCCTCTTCTGCGGTTGTTTTCATCATCTTCATCCTAAGAACCAAACTGAGTTCCATCTCCAGCCCTTGATTTTTTTCTGAGACCTCAGATTTACCTCAAATTTGTGGTCCTTCTGTCGTGTACATTCTAAGTCCTGGGGTCAAAGATGGAAGCATCATGTCCACTGTATGTAATTACTCTATATGTCAGCCCCTCTCTACCCTTTACATTTCAAGGTCCTGTGATATGTATCTTACACAGGCTATGACATCAGTCCCATTGTCCCCAGGCAGCTTTTTTGCTCTCTTGTCCTGTGTTATGTGTCACTGGTCACATTCTCTGTTTTTCCTTTTCCAAAAAGCACTCTGTTTAGTGCTTTTCATTTGTGATGGTTTGAATGATAGTGTCCTAACAGGTCACATGTTTGAATACTTGGTTATCAGTTGGTGATGGTGTTTGGTGGGTTTAGGTGGCTGGAGGAAGTGTGTCACTCCAGGTGGGCTTTGAGATTTCGAAGCCATTTCAGTTTGTTCTCCCCGCTTGTGTTTCAAGATGTGAGCCCCCAGCTTCTGCTCCAGCCACCATGCTTGCTTACTGTAGTGGACTCTTCTCCCTCTGGTACTGCAACTGTAAGCCCAGATAATCCCTTCCTTCTTGTTGCCTTGGTCATGGTGTTTTGCCATAGCCACTGTTTTTGGTTTGATGGACTCACATCCTTTTCTACTGACATTTGAGAGTTTTTTGGGGGGTGGGGGGAAGAAAACAAACTACCAGTGTTTAAACTGGCCTTGATAACTGGAGATACGGAGCTTGCTGCTAGATTTTTCTTCCCTTTGGTTTCAATTAGTGCTTTAACCAGAACAAACACTTAGAATCGGAAACTTGTCAGTTACTTGGGGTTTTTGGGGTGTTTGTGTGTTTGTTTTGTTTTTTTAACCACCTTATGCTAACTGTAAATTTGATAATAGCTTCTAATTCTTGTTTTTTTTTTTTGTATCATTAAAATTATTATTCTTCAGCTTGACATCATCCTCCAAAAGAAAAGGTGTAGTATGTATTTTTTTTTAATTCTGATTTTTAGCACTAATACAGTTTCAATACATAAAATTTAGGATCTACAGAGTAATATAACATTGAAAATTCTATTTATCCAAATTGTTTGAAAATACATAAAATTAAACTGAGCATGTTTGTACAATCCTGTAATTCTAACACTTGTGAGGCTGAAATGGAAGGATTGGGAATTCCCAGTCAGCTTGAATGCCATGGTGAGATCCTGTCACAAGAAAGTAAAAATTGAATTCATGTTACCTATGTTAATTTTTTAAACTTAACCTTTATGTGGTACTTACAATATGCCAGTAATTTGAGCATTTTTAACTAAAATTATATGTAATTATTTTTATATTTTTTTTCCTTATAACTTTTTGTGAGTTTATTCTTATATTGTTACTCTTCAAATGTAGTTAAGTAGTACTCTGTAATTAGGATATTTACTTTCCCCACACTAGTTACAAGGTAATTTGCTCCCTCCCTCCCTTTCTCTTTCTTTCTTTTTAGAAATAACAAAGCATTTAGCAGTTCTTATGTAAGGTATTAAAATGTATCTACAAATCTTTTAGAAGCTTAAGTTCTTTGAATAGAATTACTAAACATATGTATATATATTTATATTTATATTTATATTTATATTTATATTTATATTTATATTTATAGGCTATAAACATTTTAAGGCAGTTTCTGTTCCCTTCCTCCCTCCCTTACATTTTTTAGTAATAGGGAAAGGACCTCATGGATATTAAATGTTTTCCCACTGAGCTATATTTCCAGGCCTTCCCCCGACCCCTATGTTTTTGTTTTTGTTTCCCACTTTTTATTTTGAGACCCAGTCTTGCTAAGTTACACAGCCTAGCTTTGGGTTACCCTGTAGCCCTGGCCGACTCTGAGTTTGCAGTCCTTCTGTATTAGCTTTCAGGTAGCTAGGAATCCAGAGTCGTTCCCCTAAGCTACATTGCCAGTCATGTTGCTTAGTTATTCTGTACCTTTATAGGCGTTAAAATTAACTGTGCATATACCAGTATTTCCAGTCTATGTTTTAAAAATCGATTTGGCAGTTATTGAGTATATAATTGCCTTCCAGGCTGCACTAGGCTGTGAATGCAGAGAGTCTAAACAGACCTCTGGCTCAGGGTCCATCCTCGGGCACTCGGAAACTGTACACTTAATTTTGTGTGATTATACATTTTCAGGTTGGGGTGGGATGGTGGTGGGTTGTGGCAGGGAAGTAACAAATTTGTGAGATTCTCAAGGGTGTAAGGGCAAAAATACTTAAGAAGAGTGTGAATACATCACATTCCAGCCTAAGACAGCCCTGGGAAAGAGCCAGCAGTTTCCAGTTTCACGGTTAAGGAGCTGTGAGGGTCACAGAGAGGTTAAACCATTTGCTTTTGTTCAGATAGCTAGTAAGTAGTGGAACGCAGACCAGAACTCAGGACTTTGCCATGTCACTATGTACATACATGGTGATTTCATGATAACTTTGCAGAGCACTGTGGAATTTAGGTAAGAGTGTGCTTTTCCATATTAGTAATTCCATCAAAGCGCAAGTGTAAGTAACGTGGTGAGGTACATACATTCTCAGAGAACACAGTGTGTGCCATGCTAGCGCTCCCTGTCTGGTGGTTATTGGGCATACACTTGTCAGTTAGGTTCTGGATCTACTTAGCATGGTGATCTCTGTGAGAAGTACGTATGGACGTTTGCAGTGCACAGCTTGGCTTTTATCCTCCTCCTCAAGAGTTTTGCATTGCTAAAATCGTAGTTGAATCTTCAGATTTCGTAGGTTTGTGTTTCACTTGAGGGAGGTATACTCTTTTGTCATTTTCAACCAGTGACTTATGGTGAGCGATCTTTTTCAGCTAGTTTTTCAGTTATATAGAATGTGGACAGAGTTTGAAACATTAGAAATAAGAGACCATCTGAACACAACCACGAGGACACTGTTTTTGCAAGCAATCAAGAATGGAAATGACTCACTTCTAGGGTATTTTTGAGTGATTTATAAGCAGATTTGCCTCCTAGATAGAAGCTAACCTGTGATCTTGATGATTATGAAGAGACTCTGTGGCTACTGATGACTTGGGGTTCCTGTGCTGTTGGAATGAGGGTTTATCCAAGTGACCTTCAACTCTGCTGTTATCTCTGCCTAAGCTCCTGCCCTTAAGCTTTCCTACGCAGCAAATGACCATTTACTTATGTGCCATAAGTGTCTGTGTTGTCTGTTCTTAAGTCAGTTTGTTTATTGTAAAGTGACTTCGTTATTGTTCTTGGATTATTTTCTTTATATGAGGAGTTTCTCACATAAGGCATCTTTGAGAATAAAGATGATGAGAACCTTTTATTATAAGGTAATGGGAAATAGGAAAATGCTGGAGGGATAGCACACCGAGCTCCATATGCCTATCACCAGATCAAACTGTTGCGAACAGAAGTACCTGGAGCAAATGCTGACTTTTCTTTTTGTCTTGTATTTCCTGTAACTATTTTACAGATCAGTGGGTTAATTTGTAAATTTTACTTTGCAGATGATGTGATGCCAGGTACTTACTGTGAAATTGACTTAGATAAAGAGAAGAGAGATGCATTTGTGTATGCTATCAAGAATCACTATTGGTACCAGATGTACATAGATGACTTACCAATATGGGGTAAGTAGCCTTGGTTACAAAGTAGGATTTCAAGTAAGCAGAGTGTTAAGGTGCCTGTTCCAGATCATGATGGAAATGTATTTCTAATGTTTGCCCTGGAATAGTCTTTAATGCTGATTTTATGGCTTTCTCCTACTGGAGGCATTTTTGATACTGCCAGACCTTATTGAAACTCTTAAGATAAAAGGTTTAATACAGTGTAACTTTTCAGACTGGAGGAATTCAAAGGCACTTGGAATAATCTGAAATTTTCTTCTTCCCCAACTTCTTTACAGCTTTTTTTCTCCTAAATGTAGTTAGAGGGACAGAATAGGATTTTTGAAATTTACCTCTTTATATGACACTGTAGTAGTATGTTTTTAGGGATATGATAATTTCTTGAATGTTTTACTTATCAATTCCTTTGTTATTTACCAAAGCATTCAATATTGAAGAAATATTCTCATCTAGCTCCTGCTTGTCCATTCTGTTGGGGAAGAGATATAATATGATTAATACAAACGTAGGCATAGTCCAAAGATAACTTAAATAATTAAATTATTTTAAATGCAAGGAATAGGCAGTTGCCATAGGCAACATATTTGATCACAAATATTTTTCTTGTCTCTAGACAAATGCTCTATGTATAAGTAATTATCTTTTAATCTTAAAATTGTTAGCTGATCATTATGTTCATCTGCAGCAAAAAGGACTGAGCACATTAGATATGCTAAGGAGATTTATAAGAAAGTTAATCTCTTGGGAGGAAAAGACAGAGGTTTCTGTGAATTTAAGGCCATCCTGGTCTACATAGCAAGTCCCAGGCCAGCCAGCACTACATAATGAGACCCTGCCGTGTGCAGCAGCAGAGATGCTAGTAAGGAGTGTTAGATTTGTGACCATTTATGGTAAACATCTCTTCATCATTGTGTGCTAGTGTGACCATGGCACATGCTTGCTAAGGCCAGCCTACACATTTGCCTTGTACTAACCATGAAGATAATGGTAGAGTTGCCTCTTTATGTAAAAGACATTTAATGAACTTTTAGCTTCTGGATGTTTTGAATACTAAGTGGTATTACCTTGTATAAAGTGTCTTTTCTTTTGTAGGTATTGTTGGTGAAGCAGATGAAAATGGGGAAGATTACTATCTTTGGACCTACAAAAAACTTGAAATAGGCTTTAATGGAAATCGAATTGTTGATGTTAATCTAACTAGTGAAGGAAAGGTCAAACTGGTTCCAAATACTAAAATACAGATGTCATACTCGGTATGTTTTAAAATAATTGTTTAGAGGAAGAAATGGTTGTGTTAGTAAGTTTTAGAAAATAAAAATACATCTTAAAATTAGATGCAACAGAATTCCTCAGTGTATCTACATTAAGTCTCCTAAAGGAAGAGGAAGTACTTCAGATCTGTGGCATGGATGCCACATGCTGTAACGCAGTTACCATTGGCACTGGGTAGGTGACAGCTCAGCCATGTAGCTTGACGGTGTTTTTAGGTTGGGGAAGTTCATGCTTTCTCTCTTTATTTGCTGTTGCAAATAGAGATGGTGTGAAAGGCGCTGGGTGTGAAAGGCGCTGGGTGTGAAAGGTGCTGGGCAGGTGCCGGTTGCTCTGCTTTGCTTTATTTGATGGGAAGACTTCCGCATAGTAAGAGCTTGTCAGAGTCCATTCTCCACAGTAACGGTCATTTTATTCTTTATGCTTAAAAACGGTGGGAGAAAGAGAGGAAGTCCAATATAGGGAGACTTTTCTCTTTGCCAATGTTTTCCTGGTCATTGAGAAGAATCCCCTTGCTTTTAGCCAATCCTGAAATTTTTTTTTTGTCCATGTGTACCCAATATAAATATTACATAACTGTATAAGGAATTTTAATAGTTGTCATAAAACCATAATTTAAAGATAAAAATGCGTATATTCTTATTTTAATTGGTTTAAATACTTATAACCTAACAGGTATTTAGCAACTGGTATTCATCCTAACACATGTATCACGTCAGCAGTAATGTTTTGTCCCTGAAAGATGAATTGACCCACATGAGGAAAGCTGTAATACTATACAACTTCTCAGACTGGGGCTGGAGAGATGGCTCAGTGGTTAAGAGCTCTGCCTGCTCTTCTACAGAACCCAGGTTTAATTCCCAGCATCTACATAGCAGCTCACAAGATCTTAACTCTAGTTCCTGGGGATCTAGAATCCTCTTCAGGCCTCTGATGGCACTGAATATGTGTGGCGCACAGACACATACACATACACATGCACATAAAATAGTAAAATTAAAAAGTAAACCTCTGGTTCTGTCAGTCTCTTCTTACCATTTAATTTTAATTTTAAGTATGCCAGTATTTCTGATTTTTATATGAGTTTTACCATCAGATTATTAATCATTTATTGACCTTAATTTTTAAATGGGGATTTTTTTTTCAGGTAAAATGGAAAAAATCAGATGTAAAATTTGAAGATCGATTCGATAAATATCTTGATCCATCCTTTTTTCAACATAGGGTAGGTGTTGTTTCTACTTAAGATACAGTATATATATACAAATCCGTTTCACTTGAACACCTTTACATATCATTAAAATGCCTGTGTGGGCCATTTTGCTTAGGACTATGGATTTCAAGATATAACTCATGGTGATTTCAGTTATAACCTTAAAGTCATAAGAATGATGGGGAATTTTAAAGGAATAATAAAACTAACTTGCTTCATAGTGTGGTGTAAACCAGTTAAGAGGTGGTATATAGAGAAAAGCATAACACATGGAAGCCAAAAATATCACTTTAATTGCAAATGATGGTTATATTGGAGAACAGGGTTCATATCTATGGTCAGATGGGCTTCTTAGGTCTGAAACTCAGACTTAGACGGACCTTATGTTGATGATGAGCTGTTGGCAGGCTACTTTACATGGGCATCTGCTCTGGTAAATGTGAAGAAACTGCAGCAGAAAGGATGCATCTCTTGGAAAGGAGATGAGAACAGTGGAGGTTTTACCAGTGGACATCCTTCCATTTGGAGCATCTAGAAAGGGAATAGTGTTTCCCATCATCCTCATTCCTCACCAGCACATGGAGGCTGGATGATGCGCCTAAGGGCAGGGTGTGGCTGGGAACCGGGGATCAGAGCAGTAATGTTCCTTGTTCATCTCCATCTCCAGTTGTTTTAAAATTTCACTATAAACAGAGGGTGACACTTAGGATTAGTAACGCTAGGGGGCAGTGGAGTGCAGGTTCAGCAATCTTTGCTACCTGTTTGCTTTATTAGTTTTATACTTTATCTTAGCCAAAAAAATTGAGCAGCGATACTTTATTATTTTTAATAAGTATTTTCTTGGTGTAAAAAATTTTAAGGCTGTACCACATTGTATAGTTTTTAGGGTATTGCCAAAAAGTGTTATAAGTTTTAGATTATTAACAGTGCATTATTGTAGGTGTTGGTTTAAAGTTTTTATACCTTCGATTTCATATTTCTTAGATTAGGGTATAGCAGGGAACCTCATTAGAAGGTTTAATACTTTTAAATTTATATTTTAAACTGATACATTAAACATGTTATATATATTTATGAGGTAACATCTGATGTCCCAATACATATTTCATTATCCACTGCTTCAGCCAAGTAAAACATATTCTCTCAAATTCAAATATTTTGTCATTTTTTTTCCTGTTGGAAACATAAAGGGTTTGGTAAGATGGCTTAGCAGTTAAAGTGCATGCTGCCAGGGTTAGTGACCTGAGTTCAATCCCTGGGGCCCACGTGGTAGAAGGAAGGAGAGAACTAACTCCCCAAAGTTGTCTGATACCTATGTACCCACTGGAAATAAATGTAATAAAAGTTTTCTAGAGGAACATTCAGAATTCATTTTTTGAAATGCATAATATATTATCATTATCTACAAAAGAAAATATCCATAAAAGAAACCTTTCACATAATTTCACATAGATACCTACAGAAGAGAAGCACCCTGTGTGTGGTGACACACCAGGACATTGCATTCTTACCTACCTATAACTTTGTACTCTTGGATAACTTTGACCCAAGCTTTCCTCTCTCCTGTTCTCTTCAGTCTCTTGATAGCTGCTGTTCTTCCACAGCTTCTCTGAGAGCAGCTAATGTGTACATATACAAGTGAGATAATAGGGTGCTTGTTTTCTGTGTTTTACTTTATGTAATAAGTTTTAACTCTATCTGTGTAGGACGTCTTAGCATTTAAGGCATACCTTTCTTATTACAAAGAATATATACATTTTTTTCTATTTAAAATATTGAACAGTTGACTAAAGATTAGAGTCATATTATATATATATATATATATATATATATATATATATATATATATATATATAAAATATTTTTATTTTCTTGATTATTTCTGGGTTATTAATTTCCCAAGTATAAACAAAAATCCCATCTTGAGAGACAACTGTCATTTCATCTTAAACTGCTTTTTAAATTTTTTGGTGTCACTTTTATGATAAATTTACATAGCCTTTTAAAAAGTATGATGCATTCATTGTTCCATTTATAAGCCAGTGGGCATGCAATAAATAAATTGTTGGGGGAAGGAAGGAATGATCTTGTGTACAGCAGAGACAATCAGCTATCTTCAGAAAAGGACATAGCTTATGTCTTCTCCCCGAAGCCCCAGGATGGGTAGCAGAGGAAGGACTGCCCTTCCATTCATGCACTTCTGTAGCATATTAGCCCAAATAGAAATCTGCCTGCCCGCACTGTACAAGCCAGTATACCCTGGGTTGTTTTCTAGGGACTCTTGTAGCTCAGAGCAGAATTTCTATGAAGAACTGCAATATGCAAGTGATAGGCTCTGTAGCAGGGAAGGTACTATTTGACTTGGAATTGAAAGACTAGGGGGACTTTACAAAGGAATATAAATCACACATGAGAAAAAAGTGCATGAAAAGAGAAGAGGAAAGCAGATGTGCTCTCCTTGGTCAGTGAGCAGGGCGAGCCCTGACAAGAGTATAGGGTGCAGTAGAAGGAAAGGTTGATGGAGATGTGGAAGGCCATGTTACAGCACGGACAGAATCCCGGGACATCGTTAGGCTGGATATGAAGAAACTGGGCTCTGTATGTTGTAGAATACAGTAATGTCAATGAACATTATATCGTGGAAGATTTGCTTGATGACTTTGTCCAGCTACATTTAAAAAAAGGAGAGAGATCAAACAGCAGCCAGAGACTTGATTAGGAGAAAGTTAGACTTGTTGAGGAAGTAGATTATACCATGGAGATTCAGAGGAAGGGATAAAGATGGAAGGAAAACAGAAGTTTAGTAATTAGGGTCAAAGAGAATGCTCAGAGATTAAGAACATTTACTGCTTTTGCAGAGAACATGAGTTCAGTTTCCAGCATTCATGTCTGACGTGTGACAATTGCCTCTAACTTGTTCTGGGGGATCCCTCTTTTGCTTTCCATAGGCACCCTCACATGTATGTGTGTACCCATACACTGCCACATATATACAGTTAAAACTGAAACCCTTTTCTAGGTTTAATCACTATAATGAAGAATTAAGGAGAAGGAAGGACCAGAGATAATTTTCAAAGCCAAATATTAGTTCCAGTAATAGAAGCTAGAGGATAAGAAATGAGTAGTATACATAAGGGGAGATGATAAAGTTATTGAGGGTCGTCCCAACCTGAGATTCCACGGAGGCGTTTAAGTGGAAGTTATGGTAGTTAGTACAAGTCTGAAAGAGGAAGCTGTATGAAATCTGGGAATTTGAGTAAATAAGGGCTGAGGATATTTCCGGCGTCATCACTGGAAAGAAAGCTGGAAAAGTTCTTGAGCCTTGGAGTCATGGTTGAATACCAAGACTGGAGCTTTAGGAAAAGTTGGCCAAGGGTGAACAGAGTGGAAAGAAAGATGAAACTGAAGCAGCAGTCAGTGACTTGGGGTGGCAGAGTGTCAGCAAAAGTGAAAACTGGCAGAGAGTAGGGGAGCAGATCACCCAACTGCTGAATCAATTCAGAAGTTCACTGCAGGGGCCAGTGAGCTGGGGCAGTGGTAAAAGTTCTTGCCCCTAAGCCTGATGGCTTCAGCTCAGTCTCTAGAGCCCACATGGAAGTTGAGAACTGACTCCCACAAATTGTCCTCTGACCTGCACACATATACACATATATTCAAAAAATAATAAATGTAAAGAAAACCCCACAAAAGTTCATTGCAGGGGCAGTATTGAAATCTACATTATGAAGAAGTGAGGGAAGAAATGTAGTCTTGTTTGAAAAGTTTGGTTAAGTTTTGATAGGGAAAAAAATGGAGTGGGAACTATTAGAGATGTGAGTGGTCCAGCCTAGTTAGAGATGTGAGTGGTCATAGCCTAGTTAGAGATGTGAGTGGTCCAGCCTAGTTAGAGATGTGAGTGGTCACAGCCTAGTTGGAGATGTGAGTGGTCACAGCCTAGTTAGAGATGTGAGTGGTCCAGCCTAGTTAGAGATGTGAGTGGTCACAGCCTAGTTAGAGATGTGCACACTCTGCTCTCTGCTTTCCTCTTACTATTGAAATCTTGTGCTGATCCTAGGAGGTACAAGTGGAAATAAAGCAAATGAACCCATTGGGAAGGTCTGTTATTACAGAATGGTCTTCCCCTGCGCCCCTCCCCCACACAATTTCAGTGGTACTTTTATGATTTTTTTTCAAATTTTTCAAAATGTGCATTCATTGTTTATAATTCTTGCAGGTGCTCAGTAGGAAAGTTAGTGAGAAAGGGAAGAAGGGGGAAGTTTAGTTTCTTTTGTGAGGCAGAGGCAGTTGGTGATCTGCTCTTCAGGAGGAACCCTAGCCATAGAATTAGTTCTGTCCCCAGAGTTCAGGCAGGGTCCCAGAGCCAGGACTACTTTTTGCTTGCCTTAGTGCACATCCTCAGCACATTAGCCCAAGTTAACTCAGTTCTTATTGTACAGGAAAATTGCTGATGCTGGAGAAAGACATTGACATTGTGTGTTTTGGGTGGTGGTGGTGTGTGGACCATGGGTAGGGGTACAGAAGAAAAGAGGAAGCATTCGGTAGGAATGGGATCTGTTGCCCAGTGGGAAGGTTGACTCGTTAAAAAAGAAACATGTATCCTAGGAAGATACATCTCAGAAATTATGTTGTACTAGATGGTAGAAGACAGCAGGGCCTTGGGAACTAGAAGAGGAGAGAAACTTCAGAAATACCCTCAAGGACCTTTGGGAGGTTAAAATATAAATGAGCAAGTGTGCAAAGCCACAGACTTAGTTCAAGTCTGATGTACTCAGTTCTAAGATGTCCTTGGAGATGAAGTAGTGCTTTGTAACTATAGGCCAGAATCTGGATGATGAAGTCAAAGGCCCTGAGGACACTGAGAAGTTTGGAATATTTCAATGTTCTGGTGGCCACTGGGGGTGACTCCTTGGGAAAGGACCTGAGAATGAGGGTGATAGGGCATGACTAAGTGAGGAAGAGAAACATCTTCAGGAAGGAAGCCTTGTCCAGAGCGACTTGCCGTGATGGTACGGCTGCGGTGTTGTCGGAGGTTTCTGTGTTGTGGTCAGACAGTGCTGTGCCCTTGTGTTCCTCTCTCCACCTCACAGAGCACAGGGTGCTGCCTCCATTTTTACATGGGAAAACTGAAGCCACATAGAAATGTGCAGAGCTTAAGTTAGAATCTAAGCCCTTTCGATTGCACTGCCCACATGCTTTCCATGGAAAGTTGAGTTGAGTATGCCTTTGGCTAAATAATAGTTGGGTAGGAAATCTGACTTGAAAAATCTGTGTAGATGATAGCATGCTTTTGTGGAGGTTGGTTGTAAAGAAGGCCAGTCCCTCATTTTGAGAACTTATCCCCAGCTTGTCTAAAGTTTAGATTTTTATATAAAGGTAGTTTTCTCCTGTTAACATAAAGTTGATATCATGAAACATATATTTTATAACTGGTATTTCACACTGGTAACTCTCTTTATTTTTTGTTAATTTAGATTCATTGGTTTTCAATTTTTAATTCCTTCATGATGGTGATCTTCTTAGTGGGATTAGTTTCAATGATTTTAATGAGAACTTTAAGGAAAGATTATGCCCGATATAGTAAAGAAGAAGAAATGGATGACATGGTGAGTAAACACTATTCTATATTTAATAAAAGCTAGTTATCCCATATGCTAAATTTTATCACTTTTAATTGTGTATACATGTGTGCGTGTGTGTGTCTGGAGAGGCTACAGATATTGGATTTCCCCGGAGCAGGAGTTATAAGTAGTTGCAGGCCACCTGATGTGGGCACTTGGAATTGAACCTGGGTCCTCTTCTTGAGGTTAAGAATGTGTGCTCTTAACTGCTGAACCTTTTTTTTTCCAAACCCTGTTAAAAATTTTTTTAAAGATTAAAAAAATTGTGTTGGGCTGGTGAGATGGCTCAGCGGGTAAGAACACCCGACTGCTCTTCCGAAGGTGATAAGTTCAAATCCCAGCATCCACATGGTGGCTCACAACCATCCGTAACGAGATCTGGCACCCTCTTCTGGAGTGTCTGAAGACAGCTATGGTGTACTTACATATAATAAATAAAATAAATCTTTAAAAAAAAATAAATAAAAGCCCACAACCCTTTAAAAAAAAATTGTGTTTATGATGTGTGTGTGTGCTGGCATGCATGCCAGAACATGTATGTTGAGGTCCGAGGACAACTTGATGAGCAGTTCTCTCCTACCTTTACCTGGGCTTTAGGGGTTGACCTCAGGCGGCCAGACTTTACAAGCTGAACTATCTCTCCAGACAATTGTGTTTTCAACGTAGAATCTAGATTAGAATTTCTAATCTAAGGTAGTAAGGACAGATGAGTTTTCAGAATCCAGAATTCTTAGGTTTAAAAGAAGGTCTAAAACCAGGTGCAATAGCAAATACATATAGTTCCAAATATCCAGGAGACTGAGACAGGAGGATTGCTTGAGCCCCGGAGATTGAGATGAGCCTGACTTTTCTAGGGGTGTAGCTCAGTGGGAAAGTGCTCCTTAGTGTTGGATTTAATCCAGCATTACACTGGTTAAAAATGATTGTAATGTTACCTATGGGATCTAGGGTCATGTTATATTTAAATATATTCTTTATTTTTTAACATAACTTAAATGTTCTCTTAAGCAAGACAAAGAAACTTGTGATCTTCAGTCAAGTTTTGTCACCAAATAAGGACACATCATACTTAGAAAACAAAACGGAGTTTGCAGTGCTTTTGATTTCAAAATCGCTTTTTTTTTAGAGGAAGCATAGACTAGTTTTGATATATTTTAAAAATATTGTTGTGTTGAGTTAAATTTAAGGGATGGGTAGAAGGATTAGTATACATTTAATTTACTAGTTCAAAAGATTTATTCCTAATTTTTATTAAATTACAGCATAAAAGCGTGTCCTATAGAATACTAATACCTAGGTGTACTTCATCATTAAATAGGCTTGAGAAGCAGTTAAAATGTCAAATTTTAACATGCTAAATATATTGTGGTGATGGTAAAAAATATTTCCTTCTTAAATAGTTTCCTTAAGAAACTTTGTTTCAGTAACTAAGGATAATTGGGTTAATTCAAGCTAAACCTAAATATGGATTTTTTTTTAAAAAAAAAAGCTTTAGATGACTAAGTATCCATATCCAAATATTTACTTTGAACTATAAAGGACATTTCTCCTGTTTTTTAGGGCAAGTACTGATCTAAATATATTTCTCTGTTCTGTCTTAGGCCATTGATGGTGGTGAGCCTCACTCACTGGGAGTGGCAGGGGAGGGCCTGAGGGTGAAGTCATGTCGTATTAAGTGAGACCTTTACTCTGCTAAGTTGTTTTGTTTTTTTCTTCCTCAGCTTTTTCTCTACCCACTTTTTACTTTCATGAATCTCAACATAACATTCTGAGTTAGGACAGGAATTACATTAACTTTGAAATGTCTGTCCTCAGTATTTTGAACTATTAAAAAAGTATGGACGGAGGGAGTTTAAAACTGCAGTTTCTTACCTGTGTATGTATTTCACTTGGATTCTGAATGGACTGATTTTGTCTATACATACTTGGCACATATCTTCTGTACAGGACAGAGACCTAGGAGATGAGTATGGCTGGAAGCAGGTGCATGGAGATGTGTTCAGACCGTCAAGTCACCCTCTGATATTCTCCTCCCTCATTGGCTCTGGATGTCAGATATTTGCTGTGTCTCTCATTGTTATTATTGTTGCCATGATAGAGGATTTATATACAGAGTAAGTGTTGGTACTTTATTATCTTTTTTGTTGGTATAAATAGTTTCTTTAGTCATTGACATCTATTAAGTCAGTTATTATCAAATATTTGCTTATTTTGGTAATTTTATTATTTTAATACTACTTGTGCTATTATTGCAGAAAGATCTTAATCTTTAAATCTAAATGTTTTCAAACTTGCCAGCATGGCTGGACATTGCAGTTACAGTGGCTGTGTCATTGAGAGAGGCAGAGGCTACTCCAGTCTAAAGCTATTTTAAAAATGAAACCTGTGCTCTTTCAGATTCAACTAGATCTTTATAATTTCAGTTAACAAAATTAATACATCACATTTATACTCAGACTGAGACCGCTTCAGGAGTAAAACAAAGCATTTGCAGTATTGCTTTTTCAAGTCCTAGATCAGTATTTACCTTTGCGTACTTTTGGCTATACTTTTTATTAGCAACCAAAACCATTTGCCAAACTTTGTTAAATTGCATTATTTATTTATTTGTGTGTGTACCTGTGTGCTCAAATGTATGTGTCTGGTCATGTGTGTGCCACAGCACCAATGTGGAAGTGGGAGGACAACTTTCAGGAGTTGTTTCTCTGCTTCCACCGTGTGTCCCCAGCATTGCTCTCAGGTTCTCAGGCTTGCCACCAAGCACCTTCACCTGATGAACTAGTTCCTTAGCCCAGTTTGCCAAAAGTCTGTGGTGTGGGGTGGATTCACTATACCTCGGACATCAGACAGCAGCTGTGATGTCCTCTGTCAGAGCAACTTAAGCTGCATTTCGATTCATAGTATATCCTTACATATGAATAGCATTGCATGAACAAATAATACATTTGTACTGCTGAAAGAATCGCTTTTTATAACCATGTGGCAAGCAAGATGGCTTAGCAGGTTAAAAAAAAAATCAGTTTCCCCTCAACCCTGATGACCCAAGTTTGGTCCCACTGGGAAAGGAGAAGACTGACTTCAGAAAGTCCTACTCTCTTACTTCATATGTGTCCTGCAGTAGTTATGTCCACACAGGTACAGATCATACACACATAAAAACAATAACTACTTTCTAAAACATTTAACCATATGCTAAATTGCTGTTCCTCTGCTGGATAGGTCCTTGAGAAAAGGACTTGATCTTTAACTTCCTGAATGCTTAGACTAACCATATAAAAGTAAATAGTTGATGTTTAATAACTGATGGGAGTATGTATTAACCAAAAAAGCTGTTTCTCAAAAACGTCTGTGATGTTTCTGTAATCTACCTTTGTGTTACCATTCACTACCACATTTTAAAATAATTAAACTACATGGAAACTGCAGAGTTGTGGTGAGTAAGTGTTCATATTTTAGGGTATAATATATTTTAAGGTGACATGGATCCTGAACATGAGGAAAGCATTTCAGATCTGCAAAGCAGCCATGCTTACTTTAAGTGCTGATTCTACATCATGCTTGAGTTGAAGCTGACCCCATTTTTCAGTGTGATGACTAAAGAGGAACCTTTTCTAGCCTCCTAGTTTTTGCTTTGCTTTGTCCAAATTTTTGTTTTGATTTGCTTTTCAAAATGATGTTAGAATTCGGCAACTCTTATTAGGGCATACTTTCTTGTAATTTAAAGCCCTTCGGTTTTGTTTTAAGATTTATTTATTATGTATACAGTGTTCTCTCTGTATGCCTGTAGGCCAGAACAGGGCACCAGATCTCATTGTAGATGGTTATGAGCCACCATGTGGTTGCTGGGAATTGAACTCAGGGCATCTGGAAGAGCCGTCGGTGCTCTTGACCGCTGAGCCACCTCTCCAGCCCAAGCCCCTCAGTATTTAGGTGTTAAGAAGCTACTCTTCTGTGGGTAGTGTTAGGGCCAGGCCATGTGGTGTTCTAAGAAGCTACTCTTCTGTGGGTAGTGTTAGGGCCAGGCCATGTGGTGTTCTGACATTTACTGCAGTAAGTAGGTGTTGTGTTTATGTGATGTGTGTGCAGTTACTTTACTTAGAAGTGGTGAAGCTGTCAGCGTTGGTATGATGGAGAAGTGACTGATGACATCAGGGTCCTGTGTACTTTGCACATCAATCCTGTATGAGGACTGTTGTTTCTATCCTATAGGCAGGCAAGGGAAAGCTCAGAGAGGTGAAGTAATGGACGAAATGACACATTGCTACTAAAAGGTGATAACCTGGATTGAACGCAGGTGCTTCTGTTTCAGAGTTGTTAATTTGCAGTGTTGCAGAAATGAAAGTAGTGATGAAGCAGTGTGAATAGTGAGAAGCGGAAGCATGGGAATGTGGACTTAGATGATCGCTCCATTGACAGAATGAGTCTTAAGGGTAAAGAGTAGCTTGCGTTAATAGGTGCAAGGTACTCTGCTTCTACGGTCACTGTGGCAATCAGAGGAGAAGCATTGGCAAGGTGTAGGTAGGACAGTGTCACTGTGGTGCCAGTTAATTGGGGTGCTAGCTCCTGAGAGGGCCTGTGCTCTCCGTGGGCATGGTAAGCAGCTCCTTAGCCTCTCTTCCACTCTTGAGAATGGCTGCCATGGTAGACTTCTCAGTATAATGAAAATTGCTTATGTGGAGAGTGGGGATAAATGCTGCAGAGTCTTTTTGAACCAAGAAACAGCAGGTAGATCTGAGTGTGCAAACCATCCTGCTCGGAGACGGTCAAACGTAACCTGGAAGTCATTTGGACTCCAGGCCGGCCTCTTTGAGCGCCTTCTGTTGATAGTAAGAACTTCTGCCTGGTATTAGGCTCATCTTACACTAAAACTAGCCCTTTGTATTTTCTTTGTACTTACACTTATACTGCCTTTAACAAACACACACACACACACACACACACACACACACACACACACATATATATATATGTGTGTGTGTTTATATATATACACATATATAAAAAGAATGGGTCATGCATGTTAGTCTTTGTGAGGAACGACTGAATTAGCACTTAACGATGTTTGAGTTCTTGGAAAAACAGATTCGATTTTTTTTTAACTAATTAATTTTGAGATCTGTGATTCTTTTAATTTGAGAATGACAAAGTTTTGCACTTGGATTTAGTTGAAGATGGATAGAGATGAAACCCTGCGGTGTTTTTATTTTCACTGTTGAGATGTGTTTTACATTAATTCATTTACTTACTTTTGCAGCCACTTATGGAAATGAGCACAGGTGTTGGAACAGATGCTGCATATTGCAAAACTAGTAGCCTGAAGTATGGAGGGCGTTAATAAATAGTAAATATTTCTATTTTGCAGCAAATTAAACTGTCATTTATTTTAATATTTTTCTTTTCAACTGGGCATATTTGAATTTTTTTTTTTATTATTGCTTTACTCAGCATGAAGGTTGGTTTAATTCTTTAGATACCATTACTGGGAAGAGGTTAGATTGTCAGGCTGGCATAAGGTTGCCTTGTGGATCAGTAGGTACTTTTTAAAAATAATTTTTACAGAAAAAAAGTAAGTCTTAGCATGTTATGTCATTTAAAATAGTAGCATTTAATACAAACTATCCTACTTGAACTTTATTTTTAATAAGCAGGCAAAAAATAATCTTAAATGTTGAACCAGTTATAAAAAAAGAATATTCTCTGTATGTGTGTGTTTGATTTTAAATAGAATATCCTGTTTCATTTGATGGAACTGCTTTGCAGAGTTATACATAGAATTTTAGTTCCGACTTGCCATTGGTGGCAAAGAAATGAAAAATGTTTGTTTAGATTGTATTGCAAATTCAACTGTAGACTAGACAGAAGTAGACCCAACTTGGTATGGTTTCAGTTCACCTTTGACTGGGAATTCTTTTATGGTTTTCTGCAATCCAGGATGGGATGTTTTTCTGTTTGTGTTAAGTAGATCTGAGGGGACAGACTCCATGTTTTTCCTGGTTTTAATTTATAATACATATGTTTATACCTTTGCAGGAGGGGATCGATGCTCAGCACAGCCATATTTGTCTATGCTGCCACGTCTCCAGTGAACGGGTACTTTGGAGGAAGTCTGTATGCTAGACAAGGAGGTAACTAACACAGGAGGTGGCACTCTTGCATTTTTACTTATTGGTGCTATTCTACTGTGAAGTATTTGAAATCTTAAACGGTCAGTATAGGTTGTACAGATAGTAAAGGCCCTTGTTACACCATGTGTATAACCTCTATCAAATCTGTTATGCTTTCTAGATTATTTTTATGGAAACTTTGTGTTTTATTTCCTAAAATTATAATTATGAATAATTAATAGATCTTCTCCATTGTAAAGTTAGCCCCAAAGAATATGTACAAGAGTATTTCTAAATTATCGATGTTATGTTTCTTTGAGGTACCTAGTTCCCTAGATGTGTTCCAGGTGAGCCTGCCTTATATTCATCCTTAAAGTTATATTTCCTGGGTGAATATAAACGTATGTTTAATGGCAATGGCTAAAGCTTATAGGCAGTGCAGTGGTAGATTAGAAACCAGTATTCATCAAAGGACCCCTCATGAAGATTTTGTGTCACAGTTTCTCAGGTGACAGTTCCTTCATTCTAGACCTGTAATATTGAGGGTCAGAAAGGTACTTGCATTGATAAGTATGCATATTTTCACTTATGAATGAAAGATTTTTGAAAGACCTTGTCTACTGTGATTTTTCACAGCCTACTTAAGCATGGTCAGCATTAGGTGACTTGGCCTTGCATTATATTGTCTGTGTATCTGTGTCTGAATATAGTTAGCAGACTACTAAAAGGAGGGTAGGTCTGAGCACAGTGGCACATATCTATAATCCCAGTACTTTTGAGGCTGAATCAGCAGGATTTCCTCAAATTCAAGACTAGCTGAGGCCAGGAAGTTTTTATAGGTGGTAGGAAATCAGAGTGTAGGATCATTTAACATCCTTCTGGATGGCCATGTTGCCGTTGCCTATTTTGTAGGTTTTACTAGATATAATGTGATCAAGTGCCTTTGGTTGAGGCAGTTCTTTCCATGGCCTGTAGAATATTATTTTCTATACCTGACTATTTTATTTAGATGTTCAAACTCTTAAGTCATGGGATATAGGAAATAAGTGTTGACATACAGAATAATATCCAAAGGAAGTAAGGGCGCTTAATGTAATGTAACTTGTCCTACTGGAAACTAGTTAGGCCAAACTGTTTTACTTATGATTCTGAAGTTTCCATAGCAGAAACAACCTTGTTTAACCATTGAAAAGGAAGGATTCCTGAGACATCTGTAAAAAAGAACTGTAAAAATGAACTAGAAGAGAAAGTTCAGAATTGAGTTTCTTTGGAGGAATGTTAAGATTTGAGGTGGTAACTCTACCACCAAGCATGAAAGATCTGTGACAGAATTTGAATTAGAAAAAGTTAGCTTTTATATTTAAGCCATAACAAATGACATACAAATGGTCAGGACAGTTCAATGGCAGAATCAAAACAATGCTATCAGAGTATTGTATGACAGGTCAGTGCTCTTCGTTGCAGTATAGCCACTATAAACTGAAGAGCTGGATTGGTCTTTATTAGATAATTGATTTGAAATAGTTATTTGCATATCAGATTTAATAACCTTTGCATTGAATTTTTGAGTTTATAATTTGGAACTACATAATATATTTTAAGCATTATTGCATATTTGTCTGTGTAGCTCAAATTTTTTAGAGCGTTTCTTTTCTTTCAGGAAGGAGATGGATAAAGCAGATGTTTATTGGGGCATTCCTTATCCCAGCTATGGTGTGTGGCACTGCATTCTTCATCAACTTTATAGCCATTTATTACCATGCCTCTAGAGCCATTCCTTTTGGAACAATGGTAAGTTACTTGAATTTTAATTTTAAACAGTGCTTACAACCATTCTAATACAATGCCTGCTGCCTCTCCAGAGTCCCCTCCTATTGGGTGTTCTGAAGTTTCAACCAGTTCTGTTGAGTCTCAGAAAGCTTTTGCTAGGCTCCAAAAACTATCGGTTACATATAAACCTAAGGCTCCCTACATTTTCTTGATTCTGTTGATTTTTAAGTCCGGTGTTGGTGCAAACCTGTAAGCCCAGCTCTTGGGAGGCAGAGGCAGTAGACCTCTGAGTTTGAGACTAGTCTGGTCTACAAAGTGAATTCCAGGACAGTGTGGGCTACACAGAGAAACCCTGTCACAAAGCAAAGAAAAGAAAAGTTGATTTCATAACTTACATCAGAAATGGGAGAGAACTAATGAATGAGTACATTTTAGAGAAAACACACACACACACACACACCAAGAAGCATGAATGTTTTATTAAAGTGGTCAGTGTTCTGAGGTCCTTTTTTGTTTCTGTGATAAAATACTGACCAAAACCAAGAAAAGAGTCTATTTTACTTAAAGTTTATAACCCATCATTAGGAAAGCTAGGGCAGGCAAGGTTTCAAGGTAGCAGTCTGAGGAGGCAGTGAGCATGGAGGAGTGCTGCTTCCTGATTTGCTTCTGGGCTCACGTTCAACTATCTTTCTTATACAGTCCAAGACTGACTGCTTACAGTGGGCTGGGCACTGCAACATAGGTGTCCCACAGGTATGCCTGCAGGCCAGTCTGATGGTTACAGTTCTTCAGTTGGGATTCTTCTCAAATGTGTTAAGTGAACAACTGAAGCTAACAGTGATGTTCTATTTCTCACTGCTTTTGACACGTGGACATAATCACTTTAAGTCATAACCTTTCCCTTCTTGTTCCCCAAGATTTACTACTATTAAAATATAAAAGTCAGCATACCCTCTTTAAAATTTTTAGCACTTTAAAAGCCCAATGTCTCTCTCTTTAACTATAGGCTCCCATAAAATCAAAACCATGTTATATACTTTCCAAAAAAGAGAGAACCAGGGCATAGGAACAATCAGATTAAAGTACCCCCCCCCCCAATCTAACAGTATAAATCAAATATTGTAGCTTAGTGTCCAAGATCTGGGACTGATCTGGGCTCTAGAGGGATTAGGCAGCTCCGGCTGGAAAGCTTTTCCCATCCCAGCACACACAGCTTGTCTTGTGGGCTCAAGTAGGGTCTGTTTATACTTGTTGATTGCTTTCTTCTGTGGATGTTTCCAGTATGCTGAACACTGAAGCTGACCCTTCACTAGTGGCCTCTGAAACCTCTTCAGGGACTTCAACTCTGCCACATGGTGTTAAGCCTCAGTCTCTCTCCATGACCCCTTCTTCTTCTTCTCCTGCCATTTCCACAGCATTATTTGCTACCAGTATTGCTAGTAGATTATTAGTCCATTAGTGGGTTGATACATTGATTATATCAGAGCCCTCATGATCAAGGTAACTAGATTAAATGCCATTATTTAGTCCTACCAGCTAGTAACCAACCACACCTTCAACCACAGGAGCCTCTTTGGGGGTACATGTTTCATATAGCTTGAGAATGGGGACAGGACAGGTTTACCAGGGTGTTTTGAGAAAGGATTGTAGATATAAAATCTTGTGAGACCTGTTAAGCCTCATATGCTGAATTTGGAATTATAGTTTTTCAGAGTACATGCTATGTACTTTAAGAATGTAGTTTAAGAATTGCAGGGTATCATGGGACCTAACCACCTTTCTACTCTAAACAATATTCACTTCAGCGTGCACCCATAAATTCTGAGTTCTCCTGGTTTTGTCTCTGAGGAAGTAGAACACTTGGTAAGGGTAATAGGTAGTTTGTGTTGATTTGTTATTTTGAGGCCTGATTTAGCTGAGCATGGGAATCTTGAACATAGAAATATTCAAGTTGAGGACGTCTAAGGATGTCTGACAGTCTTACACAGGTGATATAGCCTGGATTCTTGATGACGAGGCGAAGACATGAGAGACATGGCTGGAATGTAGAATTTATCTGATGATCTCCTTAAAGTCCAAGATTTTTACTTTGTTGTCAATGTTAATCAGGTTTCACAAACATATAGGAACATGTCCTCCCATGGTTACTTGAACAATAAGTGGAAAAAAATTACTTGACTCAAATTCTAATATGGGAAATTCATGATACATGATCAGAAATTACTACAGTAAGGAGATGGGGGCCAAATTAATGGCACTTTATAATAAGGACTATAAAGCTGCATCTCAGATGTAGTTAGCGTACAGAATGCCCAAGTGTACTATGTACCCAGTAGTGAGGACCTGTGCAAACACGCTGGCTGACTATGGGTAATGACCAGGTAACAGGTAAACGCATGCATTTTCTTTTCTTTTTTTTTTTTTTTTTTTTTTTGGTTTTTCGAGACAGGGCTTCTCTGTATAACCCTGGCTGTCCTGGAACTCACTTTGTAGACCAGGCTGGCCTCGAACTCAGAAATATGCCTGCCTCTGCCTCCCGGGTGCTGGGATTGAAGGCGTGCGCCACCACACCCAGCTAAACACATGCATTTTATAGAGAGACTCAGAACGTGGGCTCAGTATTGGAACAGATAAGATAGTTCTTTCTTCCTCCTCTTCTTTTTCATCAAATAAGTTTCACACAAGAAAAGGCAAAGAGGGCATTCTGATGAGCAGGAAGTTAAGCTAAAGCCGTGCCGTGTACTTGACTGTGTGGAGTGCCCAGAGTGTCTTGGTTTGTGTGCGTGTTTTCTCAGAGAGCATATCATACAGCAGGAGAGAGAAGTTCATGAAACTGGACCCAGATTTCTTTTTCTAGGGGAAAAGGAAGAAAGTAGATTCCGCTTTACAGAAGGAAGAGATTTATATTGATGAGGCACAAGATTTTAGAACTGGTTTTTATAAAAAAAAAATTAATGTTTTTTAAAGGATGGAGAAGTAGGTAATGAGCTTTGTGAGCTAGTACAAATTCATTAAAGCAAAATGGTTAGAGCACCATCATTTCCCCATTTGAGTTGGTTTTAGAAGCCTAGAAGAACACAATGTCATAAAAGAAACAGTGGCATCCTATTGGACAAGATGAAGAAATGTGGCCAGAGTCCTAGAAAAGGCTCTGAGTGCACAGAGTGGAGCATTGGGATCTTACAGTGTAGTACGCACTGTGCTTTAAGTCGAATCTGAGGAACAGTTTGCTGCAGAATGCTGAAGACATCATCTAAGGAGATTGGCTCTGATGGGGCAGCATGTTTTGTAATTCACATTGTTTTCATAATCATTATCCTGGTTAGTTTTCAAAGGAACTAAATAGAAATTGTGGGCACAGTTACTTCTTGCATGGAGTAAAACTCCCAAGGCTTTTATGTACTGATCATACTGTTAGTGGTGCAGATGGGTTCTGTTCCCTGGGTCTGCTGTTGGTACTTTTTCTCCTTTTCTGTCAAAACGAGTTTCTCCAAGTGGCGCACAGCCATGCATGTAGGCAAAAACCCCCATACACATAAAACTTAAAAGAAAGCTTCCACTTGTTCCGCACCAATTCCAGCACGTGGTGCAGTTAGTCCTCTGAAATGTAGCCGTCCAGTCAGGGTACAGCAATCCTAGAGTTCATTTCTCAGTGTGCTGGAGTTCCATTGAAGGCTTTGTGGGGCAGGATTGCTTATTGTGTATACATCTTCTTTAATGGATATTGAAGTCTTTTGTGCTTCTATTTTATCTCCCCCCACCCCCACCCCCCGTTTTCTTTCCCCAGACAGGGTCTGGGTAGAACTTAAAATGTAGATCAGGTTGGCTTTGAACTTGAAGAAATCCACCTGCTTCCCAAGTGCTGGGATTAAAGGTGCACAACACCACACCTGGCCTTATTTTATTTTTTACATTTTTTTACGCACACGCATGCGCGCGCACGTATGCGTGTTGTGTGAGTGTGTGTGTGTGTGTGTGTGTGTGTGTGTGTGTGTGTGTGTGTGTGTGCAAGTGTGGTAGAGAGGGGAGCATGGCCATGCTAAAGTGCAGGTGTCCTAAAGAGGACAAGCTGTAGGAAGAAGTCTCTTCTCTCCTTCACCGTGTAGGCTCCAGGAATCAAATGCGGTCGTCAGATTTGGCAGCAGACCCTTTTACCCACTGCACCACCTGCCCTTCTTATTTTAGTGGGTATGTCTTACTAGGTGAGAGGAGTATTTCATACATTGGAGATAGAAGTCCTTTGTCTTAAAGGTGGTTTGCAGCAGTAGTACTATTCTCAGTAATATTCTTCTATTTTATGTCTTGCCTTTTAATTTTCTCAAGAGTTTTTATTTAAGGGCAAAAAAAATCACTAAATTTGAAGAGCAGTATATTGATACATTTCTTTCTAGTTTGACCTTATAATTATACGTAGATAAGTTAAGAGGCATTGTGTTTCTAATCCATCCTGTTTAGATGTCAGTTCTTCCCCAAATAATGGTACAGAGAGATTCCATGTAGACTCAGTCAGAAAATTCGTTTTAGAAATCAGTACAATGCAAAGATTATTAAGAAGCCAAATTAACTTTGGAAAAAGTGCCATTCCGAAATGTATAAAAGTTATAGTAACCAAGATACTGTGGTTAGAATACAACTTGCAGGAATTGGTTCTCTCTTCCCTTGTGGCTCCTGGGGGCAGAACTTTTGGTGACAGGTACCTATTGAGCCATTTCACTGGCCCTTTTTAAATTAAATTTAATTAATTAATTGTTTATTTAGAGACAGGTCCTCGCTTCATACAGAGAGTCACTGCTGGCCTTGAACTCCCAATCTCTTTCCTCTACCAACCAAGTGCTAGGATTAGAGCTCCTACCACCACACATGGCGAAGTTAGCTCTGAAGTCTTAGTAGCTTGCTTACATTTCCCCCTATGTATTTTTAAGTTGCTTATGAATAAAGATTTACTTCTTTTCCACTCTTCCCTTCCGCTTCTTCTCTCTCACTTTCTCATCCTACTGACCAAACCTCTGGTACAATATTGGGGAGACATGGCACGTGCAGATTGTTGCCAGGCTGGGAGGGCATTCAGCTCTGTGCCTTTAAGGAAGCCCTTGCTTGTCTTAGATGCCCTTCATCAGGTAATAGAGCCCTGCTGTTCCTGGGTAGTCAGGAGTTTCTATTGGAAATGAATGTTGGGTTTTGCGGCAGCTTTTCCCTGCATTTTTGGAGATACAGTCTTAAGTTGGTCCTATATATTTTTTAATAAAGCTCCTGTATGTCTCTATATAAGTCTGTATGAGAAGTACTGGTCTGTGGCTTTCTTAAAATGCTTTTCTAATAAGGTTAGCTTTCTGAGGCACATTTTTCATTTCAAGTCTACTATCTTTTTATAGAACTGAAGTAACTCAAGAAACAATGGACAGTTATAAGCTAGCATGTTGAAACTCTGTGGACAGTAAACAGGTTTCTCAGATCTTTGAGTTGGTAGTACCCGTATTATGGGGTCTATTGGTTGGAATGCTTAATTTGAGAATTCTGATTTTTAATAATGTTATAAAATATGAGTTAGAAATGTGGTTATAGAAATCATCTGCTGTGAGCAGGGGCCAAAGAAGTAATGGCTGCCAGTGATACATTTCTCAGGTGGTGACCACTGACATTCTAGCAGCAGGATGATATAAAGTCAAGGCCAGCCTGGGCTATGAAGCTCCACACTCTCCCTTCACACACACACACACACACACACACACAGAGGAGGGGCACAGGGGAAAGACAGACAGACAGAGACACAGAGAGAGCGTGTTCCTAAGAATCAAGATAACTATAAGCAGTTAAAGTCTACTTAGAATAGATTACCTTTAACAGTTTCTCCTTTAGCATTCCCCAAATAGTCTGTCCTGGTTACATTTGCTTCTGCAACCCATGCACACCATAGATTTTTCCAAAAGCCAGTCTCTAAGTAAATGTAGGTATTATATAGATCTTCGGTTTCTGGGTGTAATTGACCAGCTAGTAGATGTTTATGTATATTAAGTACTGAGAGGCAGTGCTTACTTTGAACTTGTTCTTATGTGGACATAGATCTCCATCTGGGAAGTAATTCTGTCCCACCTTTCTGCTCATTTCACTTCCCTCAGGATGAGGACCTTGTGTTAGATATCACCAGTGCAGTAGACAAGTGTTTCTTGAATCCTTAGCTGTTAAGTTTCATTTTAAAATGAGACCTTAAGTGAAAGCCCAGTAGAGGAACAAGATATAACTGTGAGCCTGCTTTAAGGAACTCTAAATTTAAAAGGAGAGAAATAAGGTTCGACGAATGCAAGTCTAAAGTCCAGGGTTAGGAATTATAGGAGTCAACTCAATACTTAAAGTCAGTGTTAGCACTGACACTGAGAAAACCCAGGCTTGACCAATGTGTCGATTCCATGTCACGCTGTCCTAACAGCTCACCTCGAAATACTAAGTGAGCTCATCTAGAGTCTGATGGAAAAGGAGTTCAGAACTGGTTTCCGTCTGATCAGTACAATTTCTAAGCAGCTGCTGAAACTTGTTAATCATCTATATAAAAAAGATCTGATGGGAAAACATTTTAAACAGGCTATAAACAGTTGGTAATTCTTTGATGAAGTGTTTATGGACACAATGTTGAGGGTGCTTTGTGCATCTGTGGTTAACTGCATGTAGCACACAAGTATTGTACTAATATCTTTGCTTGTGTACTTTTAGCGAACAAATGTGTGCATGCTTGATGAGGAGAGAAGGAGATCCACAGACCAGTGCAGTATTTCAAACTTTCTTACTCTGTGACACTTGCCAGAAGTCCAAATAGAGACCCAAAAATAAAAGAAACATGATTCTGACGGTTGTATGGAAATGAGTCATTCTAAGATCTCTCTTTTGTTAATATTTTCTGTAGAATGTGTTTGAATGTGTTATTAGTCTTAGGGACATGTAAAAAAGCCAACTGTTTTCCTGGGCTGAGGAGGTAGCAGAGCTTATAGAGTGTGGGCCTATGCACAATGGTCTGGTTCTTCCCCACCCAGTACCATATACATGTGATTAATTTCAGCAGACAGGAAAGCCAGAGGCTCAAAGTCATTTTTGGCTACATAGCAAGTTTAAAGCTATCCTGGAATATATGAGACTGCCTAAGAGAGTGGAGTGAGCAGAGACAGTAGGAAGAAATGGCGTAAAGGGGAGAAGGACAGAGGGGAAGGGAGAGAGAGAGAGACCAACCTACTATTTTCAAAGAGTTCCAAATCAAATGCCTACAGTGAGGTTCTGTTGATGGCTTTATAAACATTTTCTTGGCCATGGATTTCACATAGGAACATTCCCTTCAGTTTCTCTTATTCTTCTTTGAAATTAATGTTGTAATAAAGGAAGGCACAGAGCTCTTTATTATGTGTTAAGCAGTGGTTCTCAACCTTCCTAATGCCGTGACCCTTTACTACAGTTCCTCATGTTGTAGTGACCCCCCCACCCTGCTCCCCTGCCCACCCACTCCCACCTCTTGGCCCTGGTGTTCCCCTGTATTGGGGCATATAAAGATTGCAATACCAAGGGGCCTCTCTTCCCAATGATGGCCGACTAGGCCATCTTCTGCTACATATGCAGCTAGAGACACTAACTTTGGGGGTTCTGGTTAGTTCATATTGTTGTTCCTCTTATAGGGTGCAGACCCCTTCAGCTTCTGGGGTTCTATCTCTAGCCTCTCCATTGTGGGCCCTGTGTTCCATCCACCTCTGTATTTGCACAGCCTCACACTAGACAGCTATATCAGGGTCCCTTCAGCAAACTCTTGCTATCCTATGCAATAGTGTCTGAGTTTAGTGACTGATTATGGGATGGATCCTCCGGTGGGGTAGTCTCTGGATGGTCCATCCTTTCGTCTTAGCTCTAAACTTTGTCTCTGTAACTCTTTCATGGGTATTTTGTTTCCTATTCAAAAGAGGAATGAAGTATCCACGCGCTGGTCTTCCTTCTTGATTTTCTTGTGTTTTGCAAATTGTATCTTGGGTATTCTAAGTTTCTGGGCTAATATCCATTTATCAGTGAGGGCATATCCATTGACTTCTTTTGTGATTGGGTTAACTCACTAAGGATGATATCTTCCAGATACATCCATTTGCCCAAGAATTTCATAAATTCATTTTTTTTAATAGCAGAATAGTACTCCATTGTATAAATGTACCACATTTTCTGTATCCATTCCTCTGTTGAGGGACATCTGGGTTCTTTTCAGCTTCTGGCTATTATGAATAAGGCTGCTATAAATATAGTGGAGCATGTGTCCTTTTTACCAGTTGGAACATCTTCTGGGTATATGGAAATGCCTGTTTTCTGATGGTCATGACCCACAGGTTAGGAACCACTGCGTGAAGGTATATGATCTGACAGTAACTAGGAGGGGACTCAACAGCAAGCGGCCTGAATTTGCCACCCTCATATATATGCCTCACTTAACTCATAATACAATATCTACAAGTCCTACAGTGCTCGTTTATTTCTCACATTGCACTTCTCTGTTATGTTAGCATGAATTTGTGTCCTAACAACTGAGACAAGTTAGTTCCTGAATCTGATGTTTTCAAGAGAGTGTTGTGACGCCGGCTCTGTTGTTCTGTCTTGTTTCTTCACTTTCTATTCAGCGTTCATACATTAGAATCTCCAACTGTAGAATCAGAGGTTGTAGAGATAATCAGTTCTGTTTTACTGTTCCATAGTGGAGATGTCTTAATCAGATACTCTCCAGAAGAAAGTATCTCAGTGTCCTCTAAAAACACCACAAAATAAACATTTTCATAATTATGGCCTTTTCTATAATTTTAGACTTTGAATGGGCAGAGTAATATTTGGATTATTTCATTATAGTACACACACACACACACGTTTCTGTTAGTGTTCTAAGGTATTATAGAAGAGAAAAGTACCCTGAGCCCAACAAGTCTGAATTTGAATTTTGGGCTGGCATGTACTAGCTGTGTGCTCATGGAAAGTTAGCTTCACTCTCAATGTTCTTCACCTTATACTTAAGGGACTAGCATTTGGGGAACTCTTGTGCGTATTAGGAGATCAATAAAGTATAATCAAGTAACTTGGTTATAATAATGAAAGATCAGGAGTAGACATGTCAAAAACAGGACAGTTGTCAGGGAGAGATCTAAAAGAAACTCTGTCAGGGGCAGCCAGGAAGCATAGGCCCAGTGGGAGCTGAGGGTGGGAAGGAAAGAGTTTGATTCCGTGGGGACATTTTTTCCTCTTTCCAGCGGTGCATTCCTTGTGTTGTTTTGTCCTTATTAGAAGTTAGTTTCTCTGTGACCAAAGAGCATTTGAGTTTTCAGGTGTCTTACTTGTTTTTATTAGTGCTTTTGTTCTCTGAGTAACAACACACATTTTTATTTAATTTACAGGTGGCCGTTTGTTGCATCTGTTTCTTTGTTATCCTTCCTCTAAATCTCGTTGGTACAATACTGGGTCGAAATCTGTCCGGTCAGCCCAACTTCCCTTGTCGTGTCAATGCTGTGCCTCGTCCCATCCCGGAGAAAAAATGGTAAACAGATGCTAAAGCGTCTTTGCTGTGTCACAGTGGAGAGTTCTGAAGGCTGTGTGTGCAGATGACTGTAGACGTTTGCAGATTGGTTCACTTTCATTTTCCCATCAGCTCTCATTGTATAATAAGCTATGCCCTTATTTTGCCATCTGAATATTAGTGCGATTCACATGTCAGTATTTTGACAAATATACTAGTGTGTAGAGGTGGAAGTAAAGTGTCAACAGTTCTGTAAGCCTATGGTCAGATGTGGCCATTGCCAGTTTTTGTAAATACTATTTTATTGGAACACAAAATCTGAAACCCTCTCAATTGATGAACAATCTGTCACTAGTTTATAATGTCCTTTTCCTTCCATATATTTTATTGTAAACATTGGCCTATTTATTCCCATATAAGTCTACCAATTGGGAGATAAATTATGATTGAGACCAGTTGTAATTAAATATTTGAACACAAAAGAGTCCAAAGATACATAATTTGATACATCTATGCTAAAAAAAAATAGGGAAAACATTAAAAGTTTTTGTTTTCCATAATTAAACCATTATGTTTTTATAAGCAGAAAATGTAGGGATAGTAAACATTGCAGTTTGTAACACAGTAGACTGGATCTGAGCTGCGTTTCAGATAGCACTGGTTAGTGTTGTGTGGCATCAAATAGACACATTTAAGTATTCAGGACCAAGGGTCACTGAAGTCCCATGGTGGGTGAGCGCTGCCAGAAACACCTTGGGTTCATGTTTGTTTGATTTTGAATTAATTTTTGGTCATTGAATGTTCACAAACGTTTTAGTCCCGCTGAAATTGGTACAATATACACATTGAGTTTATGCAAAGTCTAAAAGCTTTGATGCGGGGAAGAGTGGCCTACTCCAATCTTAGGGTTACTATGTGCTTGTTTCTGCTCATTGGTGCCTATAAGAGACTTTGAATTGAAGAGTTTTGAATTGAGTTTTTAAATGCTTTTTTCCCAAGTATTAGATCACTAGGTCCCATTAATATCCTTGTGCTCAGCTTATTGCTGGGAAGAAAAGGTAAAAGGAGAGCCTCGTGAGCAAGCACAGAGGTCTTTGGGAAGTGGGTTAGGGAGATGTAAGCAGCAGGTGCCCTCACTTCCCATAGGTCGGCCACTGCCAGGTGTAGGAAGGCTCGCTCGGCTGTGGCTTCATTGTCTTGTTGGTTTTTAATCACATGGAAACCAAAATCAGTTTTAATCTCAGGACCTTGGCTTTCTATAAAAACAAGGAAGATGATAATAAATGACTTTTAAGTTTGTTTTTTCTCTCTGTCTTTTAAGTGTGTCTTTTCTTATTTTGAGATTGTTTTTGTTGTTGTTGTTGTTGTTTTTAAGTTTGCTTGCCCCAGAGTTAACAGTTTGGTATCTTTGCTTGTCCAGATGCTCTTCCAGGTCTTGGGAATACCTAGACAAATAGCATCTGCTGGCCAGCAGTCTAGTTAACAGCATCTGATGTAAGTCAGAAGAGAGCTACAATAGAGTGTAGTCAGTTCTGCCATGGAGGGAAGTTCAGGAGTCATCCTGATGGGGAAAGAAGTCGTCTTCCTGAAATACAAAGGGGAGGCTTGAGAAGTGCCCGTGCTTGCTGAAGGAGAGCATGAAGTTAAAGCATTCTAGGTAGAGAGTCAGTGATTTCACTCAGGAATGTGAGCTAGAGGGATGAAGTTTGAATTTTATCTTAGTCTTTCTTTGTCCTCATAAATCAGAATTGACCGTACCTGTATCATTTAATTTGTTGGAAAGGAATTAGAGCCAAGAAGAAAGTGGAAAAAGAACTGATAAGGCCATTTATGAGAACTTGTTTCAAATCAGGGGCCTCGGGAGTTTTTCTTTTCTTTTTACCGCCCCCCTACCCCCCCAATTTCTGTAAGTAAATGCTATGGAGTTCTCAGAAGTTACTAAAGCTGGGAAACTGGGAGTAAGTACTTACTGTTTCTTGTTCTGCTGGTAGAGACAGTATGTCTTCCTCAAATCGTTCACTCAGGCTTGAATACTGGATCAAGTTGATGACTAATTTGAAGTCTCAGTCACATTTTTATGCCTGTTTGGATTTTGGCTATTCTTTTTATTGGTTTGTCTCCATATCCATTGCCATGATTTTTAAAGTATTAAGTATCACCTATTAATTGGTATTTGTATAAATTATGAAAATCATGCTAGAAATGTACTGTTAATTTTAATATTTTCCAGGTTTATGGAGCCTGCAGTTATTGTTTGCCTGGGAGGAATTTTACCTTTTGGATCAATCTTTATTGAAATGTAAGTTTTGATAATGTTTTTGTGTTTTGAAAGGTTTAGTTATAACAAGAATTTGAGTATTTAGAGTATGTTATATTGTTTTGGAATCATCAGATAAGATGGTCTCTCTGAGTCAGTTTTGCACGGCTATACTAAAATACTGAGGTTGCCAACTTTTGTAAAGAAATAATTTTGCTTAACTCACAGGGTTAGAGAGTCTAAGTCACAGTATATTATAAAGGAAATGGCAGGGCCCTGGAACCAGGAGCTGAAACAGATCACAGAAGAATCCTGCTTACTGGCTTGCTCAGCCTGTTCTCCTATACAGTCCAACTTCACCTACCCAGGGGTAGCACTGCCTGAACAGTCATTCAGAGGGGGTAGCACTGCCTGCAGTGGTCTTGACTTTCTCACATCAACCAGAAAATGCCCCAAAGACTTGCCTACAAGCGAGTCTAATGGAGCCAGTCTCCTAATTGAGGGACTTCTCCCCAGATTATTCTAGCTTGTGTCAAGTTGACAAAGAGTATAACTAGCACAACTCATAAGAATAAATACATAAATAGATAGGTGTCTTTTGTTGACCATATGCTGTGAGTATACTACAAGTATTGGTGGGTACCTGGAAGTGCACATCAGAGAGTCCAGGGTTGGCTTGTTACTGGGGTGTTCTACTGGGGAGCAATCTCCTAGACAGCAGTGATGTTTCCCTTACAGTGCTGATCTTTGCTGCTCGCTTGCTTTCAAAATAAGTGAATAAAAACAGGGTTTTTTATTTTATTTTTTGAGATTGTATATAATTGCATGATTTCCCTCTTCCCTCCAAACTTTCCCATGCCATCCCTTAATCTGTCACAAGGAATCTGTAAATAGTTTCTAAAATGATATATTATTGAATAAACGGATTGCAAAACAGAAATTTCTTAAAAGGAACCAAAGGACCCTGTTCTGAATTATGGATGTTTAAGCAATGGATTTTAAAGAAATTTTTTTTTCTTCTTAATGAGAAATATTAGTGCTCTTTCTCTCACTGTCCTTTGAGACAGTGTCAGTCTCTGTCGGGCTTTGGCTTCCTGGTTTGTTTGTTTTCTTTTCTAATTCTGTATATTCTTAGTTTATCACTTGTTTTTCTATTTAATAGAATGTTTTATAAAATGTGAAATATATTACTTAAGTGGTGGTGTGTCTTAAAAAGTGGACGAATGAAGGAACTGACTTTATTTTACAAATGTAGACGGGGCTGCGCTCTTTGGTCTTCTCCCACATTCTAACTAACGTCTATAAGCTGCTCATTTGGTCATTTTTCTCAGAGATAAATGCCTTTTTAAAGAGTATGCTCTTTAAAAAAATCACAAAAATATTTTTAATATTTAATAAATGAGAGTTTAGAGAAACTGGGAATTACTAGGAAGGATGATAATAAGTTTTAAGTGACATAAAAGTGAGAGCTAAGGCAGTGAGGGCAGGGAGCCTCAAGGATGTCCTCATTGCCTCTCGCCAGGTACTTCATCTTCACGTCCTTCTGGGCATACAAGATCTACTATGTCTATGGCTTCATGATGCTGGTGCTGGTCATCCTGTGCATTGTGACTGTCTGTGTGACCATTGTTTGCACATACTTCCTGCTCAATGCAGAGGATTACAGGTGGTAAGTACTGGAGGGGGGGGTGCAAGTACTGGAGGGGGGGTGCCTCTCAGATTTTTTTTTTTTTTTTTTTTTTGGTCTTTGAGACAGGATCTCTTTGTTACGTAGCTCTGGCTGTCCTGGAACTTGCTGTATAGACCAGGCTATCCTCAAACTCAAAGATAATCCACCTGCCTCTGCCTCCCAGGTTCTGGGATTAAAGGTGTGTGTTACCACATCCAGCTAGTACGCTAATATCTTAGCATAGGTTTGCATCTAAAACTTGTCAAGCTGAGGAGAGGACTGCGCAGAATTGCGTTGCTGGAGAGAACAGAGGACCTGGGCACGGCAGTGCACACTTGCAGTCCTGGCCCTGGGGAGGCAAAGAAGATGGAGGAATAAAACAAGCTGGAGAGAGGGATGTGTTTTCTCTAGTTGTAAATACGATATGAAGTTGATGGGAAAATGGTTTGAGTCAAATTGTTTGTCCTGTTGGGATATTTCTGCCAAGCGCCCTGCGTTGAGCTCTGAGGGAGCTAGAGTTCTTACAGTCACTGAGACCCTGACCAGACGCAGGCGCCCTTAGTTCCTAGACCCTTCTCTCCTAATACTCAAGCACCAGGTACAGGATTTGTTTTTAAGCATGCAGACTTATAAAGGATATTTTTGTAAAATTCTTTGTCTTATAATTTGGAGTGCCATTCATTCCAGAAGCATAACTTGTTATAATTTTGGTTTGATTGCAGGCAGTGGACGAGTTTCCTGTCTGCGGCGTCGACCGCGATCTACGTTTACATGTACTCCTTTTACTACTACTTCTTCAAAACAAAGTGAGTGAGTGAGCGAGGTCTCTCATGTCTGACCCAGGGACTACACATGTCCTTTACAAAAGGGTAAAGCCTCAGACTGAAAGAACAATCTGTGTGTTGAACATTATTTTATTGTATTGCAGGATGTATGGCTTATTTCAAACATCATTTTACTTTGGATATATGGCGGTATTTAGCACAGCCTTGGGGATAATGTGTGGTAAGTATTTTCTGCTCAAGTCTGACAAACCTGAGTTTCATCACCGGGACCCAATATAAAGCTGGAACCAGAGAACTGAGTCCAGAGAATTGTCCTCTGACCTCCATATGCGGTAGCCCACATGACTCACCCAATAATAATTAAATAAAAACAAGGAATTCTGTTCTTTTGCTTTATTGGGAACACCAAAATGAATTTAGAAGTTTGCCTTCATACTCTTTGACTCCCTTAAAATCTGGTCTGCTTAATTTCAATTTTTGTATCCATTCTAATGATGCTACATAGCACAGAATTAATGTGATCAGTTTCTCATTCATACTGGGAATTGTCTTGTTTTGATACTGTGTTTTTCTGTGTTGCTCAGGCTTAAACTTCAGAAACTACAAGTGTGGGCCTGGCACATGCTGTGGTTTAACATTGGCACTTAAATCATGTGGTCACTGGGAAGGATTGCAATGTCAGCAGGTGTTGCTTGAAAGAGTTCTGTGTTGACGTTTCTGGGACGTTGCTGCACATGCAGTATCGGAAGGCAGCACAGGCAGTGGCAGTGGATGCAGCATGTCTGTCTAGTCTCCCACAGTGGGTTTGGCTGATTATAGACCTGGGCTGTTTTGCCATGGAACTCTCCAGTGTTCCTATAAAATAGTAGTTCAAGCTAAATAAACCTACTGTACTAAGTGCTTATCCAAGAATGCTACAACAGATGGTTGTACATTTTTATTGGAGGCATGGTATGTATGTGAAGTTGGAAGCCATTGATAGTTACTGCCTACCTTCATTGGTGATTATAATATTGTAACTCTTACTCTTTTTCTGTTTGTTAGCAGAGATTCCTTTATAGAGAAAGCCTTTCCTCAGCTGTTTCGTTACCTTGAGATTTGCCAGTTTGGTGAATACAGATTGGTTCATGGTTATAGGTGTAGCTCAGAGTGCTTGTCTAACATGCAAAAACCCTTGGATTCAATTTCTAGTACTGTTAGAAGAGTGACTAGTTAGATTCTGTGTATGTGTACTATTACTTCATAGAAAATTAATTTTAAAAATTTAAGGAATAAATCCAGTGAAGAGTAGTTGTTGATCATCTATCCAAAGTCCCAAGTTTAAAAAGCAAAACAAAAATACCCCCAAGTATTTCTCTAAAAAGACTCCTTGGTTTGTTCATTCATCTCCCATTCATTTACTGATTCAACAAATAATAAGTAACTTTCATGTGCTAGGTGCTTTTAGACACAGAAGGTAAATATGTTATTAACAAAATGCTTTCTGAAAATTTGAACCCTACTTAAGATATCCATTGTTTGAAACCAGCAGTTTAAACCTCCTGACCCACTTACCTTTCTCTTTTGTTTATTCCCTGAAGTATATAATCCTTTGTACAGCTTTTCTATCTTACATATAAAAAGGAAACATGAGAAAGTACTTTTCTCTAGAGCTCTAACACTACTGGCTCTTGCTTTTCTCAAATCCCCAAAGCTTCCCTTGTGACTTCTTAAGGCTCTGTATGAATTTGGAAGTATATGTTGCTATTGCCATGCATGGTCATTCATACTTCTAATACCAGCACCTATAAGGCTAAGGCAGAAAGTTCCAGAATTCAAGGACACTCAGGGCTACATATATAGCAAGACTGTGTCAAAAAAAAAAAAAAGCATTGCTTTAATGGGCTGCATTTGTCATTATCAAGTTACTCTTTGCTTTATGAGCTGTTAATCCACAATTACTGACCATTCTAATAGTGTAATTTGATTCTAAATAATAGGGAAGGTTTGGCTATAACAAATGCTTTTAAAGCAAATGATACCATGTAAGAAATTCAGAGAGGCATTACTTTAGAATGCCAACATAAAGCCATGACCTTGAAGAAAAGAATAGAACTATCTAGAACAGAGAATATTTTAGTATTTGTAACTGGCAGGCCCTGGTTCCATTGTATTTGTTTCAAAATTGTTTTTGTTTGTTTGTTTGTTTGTTTCAGGAGCAATTGGTTACATGGGAACAAGTGCCTTTGTTCGAAAAATCTATACTAATGTGAAAATTGACTAGATATCTGAGACAACATGGAACTTCGGATCAGTTTCTCTTTCATGAGGGTGGAACTTGCACAGAAAAGAAGAATAATCGCAAGAAGAGATTTGGGCTTAACACTGGGTACTTTGTGGGTCTCTTTTGTGGATGGCTTCAAGTAACATCTATTTCCATTGATCCTAGGTTCTTACTGACTGCTTTCTCCAGCTGTTCACAGCAGATGCTTGGATTTTATGCAGTAGGCTTTACTACAGTACATGGCTAATCTTCCCCAAACTAGCTCATTAAAGATGAAATAGACCAGCTCTCTTCAGTGAAGAGGACAAATAGTTTATTTAAAGCATTTGTTCCAATAAAATAACTAGAGGCAAACTTGGATGCTTAAATTCCATAAGTAGAAATCTTCCTGGCACTTGGTGTTTCTATGTTATTGAAAAATGATGTTCCAGAAAGATTACTTTTTCTTTTATTTTTACTGCCACTGTTGATGTGTTGTGGGACATTTTTATATATTGAACCTGGGTTCTTTTTTGACCTGTTTTGGTCGTCCCTCCATTCAACTGCATCTTTTTTTTTTTTTTTTAAACAAAATTAAAAGCTATTAAATTCTGCATGGAATATATCTGCTGTCATCTTAATCTTAGTTGGATCAACCTCATTTATTTATCTTAAAATTAACCAGCTTTCTCAATTCCATCCAAAGAAGATACAGTATGAAAAGAGGTGCACTCTCTATAATACAATTTACTGTACAGTTAGCAAGCAAAGTGTTAAATGGAGAAGATGCCTGTTTTTATTAAACATTTGGAGATTTAGATAATTTACATTTTAACTGAATGTCTAAAGTGATTATCTTCCCCTCCCTCCCCCCAAATTAATCTTACATCTTTTTTTGGGTTTCAATGAAGGCTTTACATAAGAAATTATTAAAAAAAAAAACAAGGGGGGCAATAAATGTATATACCATTAATAATGTCGTGTAGGTGTAGGTTCCTGGATGCATTTGGATGTACAGATTGACTGGAGGACTGTCTTGGGATGATGCTTGGTGTAGAAACGTATGGGTTTGGGTGGCCTTCTACATCTTACCTACCATTGCATGAAACATTGGGGCTTCTTCAAAATGTGTGTGTCATACTTCTTTTGGGAGGGGGTTGTTTTCTTCTTTTATGAAACTCCTACTGGAGCTGAATTTGTAATTTAGAAACATTTAATTTTGTTAATCCTGTCTGGGACATTTAAGTAACATCTAAAGCATTATTGCTTTAGAATGTTCAAATAAAATTTCCTGACCAAATTGTTTTGTGACAGTAGATGTGTTTATAATTTGAAGATACCTGCTCAAAAGGCCATATTATAGAATGTCATTTTTAAAAAATATAATATAAAGCATACTTTCGAAATACAAAGTACACTCATTACAATCCCCAAACTCAGATCCAAGTATGATAGTTTATGCCTATAATCCCAGCACCAGGGAAGCTAAGGTGGAAAGTTGTAGTGAGTTTGAGAACTGGGCTAGAGAGTGAGTTATTGCTTTACACTGAGTTCTGTGCTACTCTGGGAGACTCTTGTTTCAAGGGAAAAAAGAACAGAGTCTGACTGCTTGGCTATGTACAGTATAAGTATTTCCTTTCTATGACATTGTGACATACAAGTTAAACACTCATTGGGCTGCTGTGCTGTGTGAAGAAGGAGGGACTGCAGTGCAGCTTGTTTAGTGTGAGACATGAAGGCTGTGGCAATCTCAAAGAAATCATTTTAGTTTGCACATATATTTTCAGGATCTGCCCTCACTGTGAGGTTTTTCTAGAACCACTGAAGTTTCTGATTTAGTAGGTTGCTCTGCAGATTCCCAAAACTGTACTGTGTATTGGTGGTTTTAGAAAGACTCAGCTCATCTGTGTTAAACCTTAACGTGAAACTCATACATTCAGGGTTACATGAGTTATTTTTATAAATCGATGGACTCCCCTCCCCATGTCTTAATCTGAGGTGCGTGACATCTTTAGTGTGTGAGGTTTGGATCCCTAACCTTAGTGAGCTGTAAGCAATGTGAATAGAGCTATGGCCAATCATCTTTAACCCAGCATATTGGGTTCAATGTCACTTACAAATTATTTCTCTTTCTTGCCTGCCCTTAGGATCTTAAACTAACGGGCACTGTTTATTTCATGTAACTTTTAAACATGTAAAAATGTTTAGTATAAGAACACTTAGTCTACATGTTGGTGTGCCTAGCTTACACAGAGCCCGGGTTCAGTCCTTCACACTGTATAAACTGGGCGTGACAGAGCATGTTTGCAGTCCTAGCATTCAGTAGGTAGAGGCAGGAAGATGAGAAGTGCAAAGTAACCTCGGCTAGGTAGTGTCAGGACTATCCTGTGCTATATGACATTCTATCTCTAAAAATGAAGCAACAATTTTTTCTGTTTAATAGAGTATAATAAATTGGACAGCAAATTTTTGTCTTAATAAAATGTTTTTCATAATCATGCAGGTAAAGTGTAGGGTTTTCAGAGACCATGGCGGTCTCAGGTGCACCTGTTGGTTCTGCTAGGTTTAGGTTGAGCTCTGGAGTTCAAAGAAGTCTGCAATGAAAATAATTTTTAAATGTATTAAGAACACTAAAATGAATATGGATTATCTTGAAAGATCCTTTATAAAATGACTTTGTATTGGTTGGTTTATAACTTCACACAGGGGTGACATAAATGTATATCTTGAAAAAGATATAGGTCACAGGTGGCTTAACTCTCACTAGTTCTCAGTAGAATAGTTCAAACAATATTACTTACGTTAATTAGAAGGGGCTTTTGTGCTCTTTTAATGCTGTATTTAGTTTACTAATAGCTGCTCAGTTTGTCAGCTGATAGTCTGAATACTATCAAAAACTAAGAACATAGTTTAAGCATGCTTCCTGAAAATTAACTACATTAGAAACTGACATCCTTATACTGGTCTCCCAAGTACAAAAGTAGGAAAAAAGCAGTAGAGAGCTGGCTAGAGAGACTCTCGAGTGTGCTGGTGGACTGTGTAGGCTCCCGGGCCACGGTGGTTGTGGAGACGCCCAGGCCCTTAGAATCACTGTATTTGCTATCTGTACCTCACGGCTGCTATGCTTGCGTGTTTCCACTGACGATGGGTGGCCCTCTTTCTAAAGGTAGTTGCTGCAAATTCCAGTTCTTCCAAAAGTCACTTGATTTAAGGGTTTATCCACAAGTTGTGCTCATTTTGATATAGCATTTGTTTCCTAAATGTTTAATAATCACTTTATGCCAAATGTCTTGCAGATGTTATTTTTAAACTTACTGAATTTTTACAAATATAAAAAGGAAAAAGTATATTAGTATTAGTATAATTTGTTTAGGAATAGCTACATACCGAAGGGCTTCTATACGTGAATTCTAGGGGCAAAAGCCTTTTGTAGAAACCTGCACACTGCATTCCATCTGGGTTTTAAGTTCAGATGTGAACATTTTTTAGTGCTTCATTCTCTTTTATGTAATGAACACGTGATGTGAGTAGTGGTGTGCAGAAGCACAGGCGTTCATGTTTTCTGTCATGTAAGATTCTGTAGTTAAACTGTAGATTAGCAGTGAAGGTGTTAAAGAGATGAGAGGATGGCTTGAAAGTGTGTTGAAGACTAGACTAGATTTGCAGAAAGGGTAGAACAGAAGAGCGGCACACACCTGCAGACGTTCTGCAAGCCTTGCGGTCCAGATGAGCATGCTGGAAGGTTTCCTCATGTAACGTTCCTACTGGAGCTGTGTGTGCAGTGTGCAAAGGTGAAAGGATATTTCATAGTTGCCATAATAGAGGCTGATTGTGAAGTTCTGGTGAACTAGGCAAGGTAAAGTTTATGGTTATCCCCATCATCAGCTTAGGTCGTTTGAACATGTATAAGTGCTATACGTAGGATCTAAATGTCAGGAGGAAAAGGGTTCTCGAAGAACAGCAGAGTTTTCCTGTAAAACCAGTCTCATTTGGGCTTCTCATCTGTGCTCACCTTGAACCTGCAAACCTCCGTGGACAGTCAGCAGGTGGGAAGACGTGGTGTTTGCCCATATCACTTCCATTTTATATACACTCTGGATTTGTGTAGGCTGTATTCCAGTTGGCTTTTTAGTAATAGAAATCCCTCATATGATGTATCAGATACAATTGAGGTTCTAATCTAGTCTGTTAATTTATCTAAAGTTGGATTTTTTTAAAAAAATAATAAAAAATTAAATACTTCCCTTGGATGCTTGCTTTCTTTCCTTTGTGAAACAGGTAAACTGAGGCACGAGGGGTAAGATAACTTGTCATCATCAGCCTACCTGCCGAGATGTGACTGATGACATCCATCTTCCAGTTAGTAACTCAGGACTCAGCAGTTGTCAGGGGTCAGATAAGACCTCAGTTGATGTTGAAGACTCATAGGGTCTATGTGAGAACTCTAGAGCAACGCATACAGAACTCTAGGACATGGCCCTGTTGTGAACCTACCGCAGAAGTGGCCGGCAGAGCAAAGGTTGCTGACTCCTGAAATGAAGAGTTTAATATTTCAGGGTTAATTTCCATGCCTGCCTCTTTTGTATTTTGAAAAAAATGATGTACAGAAAGTGGAAAGAATTGTATAGTGAATAAGATTTCTTTTTAAATGCTGTTCTTCTCCCTATTCTTTTGACTTCTCTTTATAGATAAGATTTGAACCACTGTCAGCCATATAGGTTGCTTGGTATAGATTCAGCTGACTTCTGATCTTGTCTGATTGGAAAACTAGGCTTGATTCTCTGCCACAGAAGGAAGCCTGTTGTTACATACCCAACTTCTAGATTTCAGAATAAAGTGAACTACTCAACTTAGTTTATAATAAACAGGTGCCTATATTCAGCCAAGTGGGGTTTATATATTACTTGAAATATTTGTTTTAAATGATTTTTCAATTTCAAAGCTTGCTATAAACGGGTTTTCAAGTTGTTTTATTATTATTTTAAAGACTTGTGGGACATTGTAACGGGCTGATTTTTGTTAGTTCACAGTGACTCAGTCCAAGTCATTATTACTACAGGGCTAATCATGAAGTTCTGGGAAAGTAGAGTCTACAGAGATAAGTTGATTCCCGTTGGGTTAGTTTAGTGGGGCTTTAGTAGGGCAGATCTGAAGAGTGTAAGACATGGCTGTGTAATGAGGATGCAGGTTTGTGGTCTCCCAAGTGTTGTAGGAAAAGTCATAGCAGAGGGAAGAGGCGAGACCCAGCTTGTAGATGTTAAGGGCAGCCAGCGTAGAACTTGAGAGGCATTGAGAGGATGTCTGAAGGCTAAAGGAGGTTTTGAGGTGATGGAGGGCCTAGGATGCCACCTTGAGCTAAGATTGTCTTAGAGGCATGACAGCATTAACAGTAATTAAGTACCTTAGAGAACTCGCCGCATCACCTCAGTGGTGTGAAAAAAGGAACGAGCTGGCAGAGTACTGTTATTCCAAGGTTCATTGCCTGTTCTGAAGGTAAGTATGAGAATGGGAAATTGGCCTAGGTAGGGAAGTAAAGGAGACTAAATGTAGATTTGAAGGGGTCTGAGCAGCTGCAAAATAATCTGATGCTTTTGGGCAAAGGAATGAAGATGTGACAAGCTGGGCAAGACATAGACTTAAAAAGACCAATTAAGGGTTTTCCACAGGGCCAAAGATGCTGAAGAGGTAACTTACACACATAAGCATAGAAAGTAGAACTAAGTTCAACAGGAAGTTAGTCATAAAGGCTAGTCTACATTGCCCTCCACTTTTCCCGTGAGATTTAGATTTTTATTTTGTATGTATAAGTGTTTTGCCTACAAGTATGCCTGTACTACTTATGTGTGCCTGGTGCCCAAGGAGGCCAAAAGAGGACTGTAGTTCCAGGTGGTAGTGGAGCTGGGCATTAAACCAAAGTCCTCTGGAAGGACAGCGAGTGTTCTTGACTGCTGAGCCATCTCTCTGACCAACCCTGGATTTAGATTTGAAATACACATAGTTTATTTGTGCAGAACATGATGATACAGGTCTATAATTCCATCACTTAGAAACCAAGTCAGGAGGATTACCACAAGTTTGAGGTCACCTTGGCAAGAGTGTCTCAAAAAAGGAAAGTGAGTGTGGTGTGAGTCTTTACTCCCAGCACTTGGAAAGCAGAGGCAGGAAGGAGGATCTCTGAATTTGAGGCCGGCTGGTATACATAGCATGTCTCAGGACAGCCAGAGCTACATAGAAACCCTGTCTTAAAAAAAAAAAAAAAAAAAAAAAAAAAAAAAAAAAAACCACGAAAAAATCCATATTAGCTTGCTATGAGACTAATGTGTGTAGTGGTGTAATGGAGCTATAGAAGTGTTCAAAATATTGACCATTCCTCTTCAGTCATTCCCATCTGAACTTCCTGACAGTTCCAACTTTTGCCGCTTAATAACCTATTGGTCAACAGCCAGAGAAACATCCAAGCCTCACACAGAGCTGAGTAGCATGCTTATCTACGAGCATGGGTCTTCAAAATATTTGGATAAAGGGAATTGATGAAAAGACTGGCAGCTAACCCACCAGGTGGCGATTAGGGGCAATAAAGGCTCCAGCTTCTGTGCTCAGCAAAGACCAGCCTCTAATGTCTGTTTTCCAGAATTCTCTGTTAATGAGGAAGCCAATTGGCTGTTTTCATAGGGCCATCTGGAAGCCTGGAAGTGTCACAGAAGTTTGTTAGCCCTTTAGGTGTCGCTTTTGTGGCCTTATCTACTGACAGGCGGTGACCTTCACTGGGTGCACATAGCGAACTGGCGTTGGGTTTGACTCCCTCCGGCAGTCAGGCAGAAATGCCATTCAACCTCCTGCACCGATGCGCTATTTTAGTGGCCACTTGGCCTTCCTTGCCATTTGGTGCCAGCTCTTCCTCTCAAGTCCCCTCCTTTCACCTGCCAGTTCTAGCAGATCTTGCCTAACCTGGCTATAACTTCTGTGCTCATTTGATGACAGCCTCAGTCAGGATCAACCCTCCATTACTATGTGAGATTCAAAACAAAATCAAATACTTCGTGTAGCATCCTTCTTTGGTTAATCACTACCTGTCCTGGTTTGAAGAAACTGTTCTAGTTAATAGATAAGGCAGATGATGATAGTATGAGGCATTTATTTGTAGCCTGCTGTAAAGCCCAGCTTTGGACTGCTTTGTCGTTTAGCAGCTAGGAAACCATGTGGTAACAAGCCCCAAAGAGAAATTTAGTACACCTTTCTTCCTGCAGTTAAATTAAAAAAAAAAATTCTGGATGTGATACACTCACAAATCTTCACAGCACACTAATGTGCTATAATGCTTGATTAGGGCAATTTACTTGTATAAAAAGATCTTTGAACATCCTTGCGGTAATAGTGTATGTCAAAGTGGATTAGTTCTGACAGTTTTTTACATTGAAGGTACATCACATAAGCGAGTTTCAAATAACTTCTGATTATCCCCCTAAATAATTTGGGTGCATGTTTTTCACTGGCACAAAAATAACCAGATTTAAAGGATTGCTCGTTTTTATTTTATCAAACTAACGGCAAGGCTTGCTTGGTTTGTCTGTAACTTTAAATAACTGTGTTGTTCATTTGTGAGTCTTTGTCTATCAAAATCATCCCAGATTGGGACAGTTTTGCTGAAGGATAAGATCATCCTTATCCTTTCTTATCCATCCTTATCCTCCCACCCACAACTTTGGGTTTGGTGGGTGCTGCAGCATGCACCTGTGCTGGCGGGACCGGGCTGTTGAAGGAGTGGAGAGAATCCTGCTCATTATTCCCCCTTTGCTGAGGTACGTGAGACACACTGCATTCCGCAGAGAAACGAATTTCAAAAGCACGAAGTTGGCAGCAGCGAGGTGTCCAGGATTGCTCACACACACCAAGCTGCTGGCCCTCCTGCGTCCTGCCACGCGTGCATCTGGGAGTTGTGAAATGAGTTACTAGAATGAGGTAGGGCGCGAAGCCTAGCCTCAAGGTTGAGCAGTGTTGCCCGCACGACAGTGTCAAAACAAGATTGTATTCGGCCAGGTGGGCGTGCGCCCCGGGGAGCCCAACACTTGTCAGCATCTTCGCTTTGCTTGGGTTCCTCCGAAGTTACCGAGGTGCAGGGAAGAGGAGGGGCCTCGCCTAAGGACGCATAAATGATTGGCTGTCCGGGGCCCTTGGAGAGGGCGTGTGGTCCAGCCCTGGTGGAGAGGGGCGGAGCGGCCACTGTTCCTACCGCTGCCGCCGCCAGCACAATCACAGCCACCGCAGCCTTGGCCTCTGGGCAAGTCGTGTAGAGCAGCGGCTCCCCGGGTGTCCAGGCCGGACAGGAACGCCTTACTGGGCTTGCTTGGTACCCTACCGGTGCCTGGCAGCCAAGCAGCAGCCACCACAACCGACCCTGTACATGGTGTCTCTCTGGATAGAGCTTTCTGTGCAGGTTAAGTCCCTCGGGCCCTTGCCACTATGCCCCTTGCGACCACTCTTGGCACCCTGGTGCTACTGTTGCTGCTACCGCTGCCCCGCGGTGCTGAAGTGACTGGGGACCACTCGAATGTCGCCTTGGACTACGAAACCTTGGAAGGCGAGGAGGGCACGGAGCAGCAGCTGCATTACCACGACCCCTGCAAAGCTGGTAGGTACCACTGCTGTCCTAGTCTCCGGGCAAGTCGGGCAGAAGTTTACCTTTGAAATGCAAATGAGGGGTGAGCAAGGCGGGTCACTCCTCTCCTGGGAGATGTCCCGGGCTCCCGCGGGACGGGGAAGACAATGTCTGCGGGAAACTGCTTTAGTACTCCTCCAAGTCCAGGAGGACATCCTGGTCCCAGGTTAGCAGTGCACATCGGGTGGCGGCCGCAGGACCGGTCCCATAGGGAATTCTGGTGGATGTGGCAAGCAAAGCCTGTGTGGTGCACGGTGGGCTCTGGTCGCCTGTCAGCCTCTAGGCACCCGCTACCTCCAGACACTGCAGGAGTCGAGCCTGGCTGGGTGCGGCGCTCTAGGCTCTGTCCGATGGAGTAGCTGGCTTCATCGGAGTTCACAGCAGTTGGAAGTTTCCCGCGAAGTTTCCCAAGATCTGGAGTTACTCTTGGGAAGAGATTAGAAGATAGACAAAAAAGCTTACAGGACAGAAGGAAGAGTCCCCTAGGGAGAACGCCCACGACTTGAATTGCTCCAGCTTCCCTCCACTCCCGCCCCTATCCCGCAGTCTCCTCAGCACCCGACCTAGATGGAAGTCAGCAGGTGCTCTAATTCCACCAGGAAGCTGCGCCCCAGGGCTGCACCAGGCACGCCAGCCTTTGAGTACAAACCCCAGCTACAGGGCCTGCTTCCCTCCAGCTACCAACCCTGTTTGGGATGTGTGGCGAGAGATAGATGGGGGTGATAAAGCATCCCAGCAAAGGTTACTAAGTACCTGTCCCCAAAGGACGCAAGCGTATCCAAAGTCAAGAGCAGTTACTAGCGGGACCCAAGGAGGTGCAGGACTAGAACCCGCTAGTAGTGTTTTCCTTTGTCCATTGCCCAACCTGATTCACTTCTGGTGGGCAAAAATAAGGGATAGGGGGCCTTGAGGATTCTTGAGGCGGTCAGAATGGTTCCTCTGGGCACAGTGGCCCGCCAGGTCTGGGCTGTTTCATTCCCTCAGTTCGTAGAGACCTCTCCCAGCCTCAGGCTCCTCATCTCTAAAATGGAAGGTAAATAGGAGGACTTGGGTGGGAATTTCTTGCCATTGGAATCAATTATAGAGTGTTGTCGTTATTTTTACCATCACTGTGGTGATCTAGTGCATAGGCTGGAGTCACTTCACAGTGCATGTTCTCTGAAGACGATGAGGTTCCTAGGAAGGCCTCATGTGTTCTTGAGACCAGAGGGGCCTGTGTATGTTGAAGGTCAAGCTGGGTGTGCGGGGACCTGGTCTTAACCACAGGGAAGATGCCAGGAAAATCCACCTGTATATGAGGCCCTGGGGTGGGAAGTAGAGTTATTTCCGGGAAATAGAAAAGGTGGTTTCCGGCTAAATGAAGGTACCATGCCTGATTGTGATGTCCAGCCGGGATGGTCTGAGCATGGTTAGAATGGCCGCCTGGTCCTAAAATGAGAGTGCCTAAGCTTGAAATAAGTTAGATGTGAGCAGGAGCAACAGACGCACATGTCAGATCGAGAGGAGCCGCCTCTGGGAGGCAGCAGGGGCCAGTGGGGCCAGAAGGGAAATTGGTTTGCAAAACGGGCTGGGTGCCTGGTGTAAGTAGGATGCTAATCTAGATGCTGCAGACCCAGAGGGAAAGATGCAGAATTCCCACCTGGTCTAAGCCTCCAGGGACAACCCCAAGGCAAGTCTGCCTATTGGTTGTCCAGTGATTTCAGAAAAAAAAAAATGTTGGGGGCAAAGACATGAATGCTCTGACTGTTCATAGACTGGATGGGATGGGATGGAAAGTAAGAAGCCTGGGTGTAGTCCAGCTGCCTCAGTACGTCCTCTGCAGCCATCTTTGGAGCCCTGCAGCCCCCACTCCCACCCTGGAGTAACCTGGTGCTACAGGCAGCCAGAAGAGAGAGTTGGCAAGGGACACCTGCAGCAAGAGCGCACCTCAGGCTGCCTTTCTCCTCGGAATTCTGTCACGGAGGGAGCGTCCTTAAGGAATGCCAAAATGCAAGAGGCACTTTAGTGGAAAGACAGCTTCCCCACTAGGGGGAACCGCACTTTCTGGTATCATGTTTAAAGCTTACCTTCAGAAAGAGCCTCTATCCCAGGGAAAATCTAACTCCTTGGAAGCTCTGGTCAGAAAGCCAGCTCCTGGTCCCTGCTTCAAAACTTCACATACGAACCCTTTCCCACCCGTCTCTTCCCCGTGTGGGTCTCCATTCCACCATGCATCCATAATGCAGAAGGGAGCATCCTGGCTCTATTCCCCACCCATCAGTGGACAAGGTCTGCCTGCTCTAGGCCATGGCTTCCCCCCTATAGAATGGACATATTGAATTTGTTTGGACTCTAAGCTGACAGATCTGGATAGCTTCTCACTTCTTAAACATTTTTAAATTACTTTTTTTTTCATTTATTTTATGTTCGGGTGGGGTGCCATAGCATGCGCTTGGAGATCAGAGGACGCCTTTTAGAAATTGGTCCTCTCCTTCTGTATGGTCCTGGGACTGAACTCAGGTGACAGGGCCTGGTACCAGGTAGCTTTACCCACTATGACGTCTTTCTAACCAAGAAACTCCCCCTCTTGATGTATCACCTGAACCCACATGACACGGCAGAGGGACTTGTGCTTGGCTCCCCTACCTCCTCCCTGTTCAGTGTTGTGTTTTTGTGACTTTTGTTCCAGCTTAGCCATCAAAGTGATGCACAGTATATGCAATGGCACATTTACCATCTTACCATTTAACGTTTAATGTTTCTACCAGTTTACCATAAACAACCATTAACAACCGCCACCTACTCTGCTATGTACAAGCTGCCTGACACAGGGCAAGTCTCCCTGGGTCTTTGTGTCCTCATTTATGGACAGGAATGATTTATGACAGATTAAATCACATGGAAAGATATGTCTATCGTTGGGGTACATGATAAACAGATTTTCTAGCGTGGTGTTGAACGAACATCATTACTAAAGCTTTGGATGCTGTTCTAAACTGTCAATTCTACATTTACTAACAGTTGACTCTGCAAAGAGGGTGGTTACTAAGTTAGATGGTCGGGGAGTGGGAACCTTCCCAGCATGCAAATGGGGAACAGCCATGGGCTTCTGGGCACTGTGTCTGTTGGTCCACAGGTCTATTACTGGCTTTTCCTTAGATACTGCCCACATAGCCAGGCACTGTGCAAGAACTCCGACATTTTCTGCATCTCCATGCTGGCAGTATTCTCCCTGTCTACCTGCCCTCATCCTCTCGTCCTCGGCCGAATGAAGCCAGGGGCTGGCTCCTCATTGCATCCCTGCCCCTCCTGTCTAAGTGGCTGATAACACATGGTGCCACTGACCTATGTGTCACTCTCCCTATCTGCAAAATGGAGGTGGGAACAAAGTCTTTTGCCTTATAATGTAACCAGGAGCAGGGCCACTGGGCATTTGGAGGGTGAACCAAGGACCAGCAGGGAGGGAGCGTGGAATAAGGCAGGGGAAGGAAGAATTCAATGAGGCAAGTGCGATTCGGAGAGCTGCTTTAGGTGGGAAGCTCTGACCCCTCCAGGGCCTCTAGTAGCTTCCAAGTACCTCCTAGAATCATCTATCCAGAGAACGGAAGACTGAAATGAATCTGAAGTTTGTAGCCCTTTGTTATTTACATCCGCTTCCCACTCTATGCTTGGGGAAGAACTCACCCCTAGCTTGGTATACAACAGCCTGACTGGTATACAACACCGTTACAACCGTGCCTTAGTGGGTTAAGAAGGGTGTTGTGTGTCTGTCAGCTAGGAAGACCTGCAGGGTGGACAATGAGTCACTGGAAGCCACCTGATGGCTCCCGACCCTTGTGTCTGCCCACAGCCGGCCTCTTCATTGGATTGTGGTAGAGAGAAGCTCAGGTCACCTCCCATGTATGTGGCTTTGTTGTTGGTTCATCCTCACAGCACAGCAACTGGATTGTAGGTGGATCCAAGAGGACCAGATGGGAGGACGTTTCAGTGCCTTTGTGGACCGCCTCACGCCCTCACACTCAGTGTGATGTGATGGTGAGCCTCGGCTCCGGCTGGAGCATGACTCCCTTTCACCGAAGGGATGGCTGTAAAATAACGTTGTCTAAAAGCAAGTGGATGAGGGAGTGCTGCAGCTGGATTTGAAAACTGACCTGCCACGCTCTCGAGGCATGAACTGGGTCCTCTAGATTTAGGGGAGGTCCTAAAGTAGAAAACTGGGGGAGACACGAGGTGGTTGCATGCAGCCTCCCAGGTCACCCAAAATGCCTGCGTGAGGCTTTCCTGACGCAGAGAAGCTCAGGCAGCCTGTGTAAATCCAAGGGAGCTGGCTGCCAGCCTGCTGACACCTGCTTACTATTTAGCTAGTGGCTTGGCGAATGCCAAAAGCATCGGACAGCTGTGAATGTTGGACTCGGATGTGATATGTGGACTTGTTGGCCCCTGATGGCTTAAGGCTCAGGAGCCAAAGTGAGTGTGACAAAGGCACAGTGTGACAAATGGCTCATCACTCAATTTGGGCTATCCCCAGCCCCTGTCCATGATTTCAAATCTTACCTCTGTCTGGAATTTGGAGCCTCAACCTACCCTTCTCATTCGCTTCAAGATATGTAGCCCAGGCTGTCCTGGAACCTGCCCTGTACACCAGGCTGGCCTCAAACTCAGAGATGCATTGCCTCTGCCTCATGAGTGCTGGGATTAAAGGTGTTTGTCACTACCCAGCTTACCAATGAGGTCCTTTTGAAGGTTCACCCAGAGACCTTTCTGGGGAAGCTACTGTCAGAAGCCCATCCAGGTCCTGATGTAAGGTCAGAACATTCAACTTAGTGATATCTAGGCCTCAGTCTCTGCCTGGTACCCAGTGGTGTCCAGCTCACTGTGATGTTTGTATCTCCTCAATGAGGGAGGTAGGAAGGATGCTGGCCTTAGGTAGATTGGGTTCATGGCTAAAGGAACTATGCATTTGCTCTCAGTCTGAGCATTGCAGCACCCTTACCCGAGAATGTCGGAAGAGGAGGCAGGGGACAGTAGGGTCACGTGGTCTCTCTGGAAGCTTGTCTTCCTGTCCCTATGAGTCTCCTAAGGCTCAGACCTGGTGAGAGCAGCCGGCATTTTTACGTCTTCCTTTACATCCTCTCCTGTCCTATAAGGTCCTTGCTGATGGGCAGATGGCTGATTTAATGGAATTACATTTCTCTAAGGCCTTATATGTTAAATGCCTTTCCTGTCTCCAGGCAGGAGCAGCATCTGGTCCACCTGTCTGCCCTTTTGCAAGGCTATGTGAGTGCGAGGAGTTACTGAACCTCCCTCACCATGTTTTCTCACTTGCCAAGAACTCATCCAGCTTTCAGGATGGCCACAAGGACTAAATCATAGACATTTTATCAGTTTCTGTGCCCAGTTTCTGGCACCAGGAGGTACCCAGTGATTGGCATTTATGTCATCAGAGGACAGAGCAGGCACTCGTAAGTACTTTTTCGCTTGTGGAAATGCTTGTGGATAAGTGATCTCATATTTGCATAATCAAAGATTCACTATTATTAAACAATGTCTCAAAAGTAAGAGGGGTCAGGGCTGCAGAGACAGCTCTGCAACCAAGAGCAGGGCTGCTCTTTCACAGGATTAGTGTTTTAATTTCCAGGACCAAAATGGTCGCTGCCATCATCTGTAACTCCAGTTCAGGGGATCTGATGCCTCCTCTAGCCTCTGTGGGAACCAGGCATGCAAGAGGTGTACAGACGCACGCGACTTCTGTGTAAGGGTCAGCCAACTGGCTCCGTGCTCAGCTCTTACATCTGCTCAGGCAAGCAGATGCGGTACATGTAGCATCAAATGCCAACTGGGATCCAGGGTTCCCAACAGTGGCCAAGGCTTTTACTGGATAGGCATTGTTTAGGAAAGGGGAGATGAGAATGGGGAACTTGTCAGACCCCTTGCAAATAGAGCTGCTCTGGGACCCCAAGCATAATGAGAAGTACCACCCTACCCATCTCTGCCTCATCTCCAGGGGAGACATGCAATAGGGTGGCTGCTACTTTGCACACATGGGAAACTGAATTTCAGGCCTGGCCTTTCTGACACTCCATTGGTTCTCAGCACCATCTCTGTGGACTCAGTAGAAAGAAGTGTGCATTGTGAAACATCAGAGGTCAGCTCCCAGGTCTTACATCACTGGGGCCCATCCTGATGCACTTTGCATGACCCTTCCTGGGGACATCCTTTTTTTCCCTCAGCTCAGCAGTGGGATCAGGGAGTGATAATGCAGATAACCTCAGATCTGCAGCACCCTGCCATGGGTGGTCTCCACATTGGTGTTAAAGGTCTAAGAGCCTTCTAGACCGTCTCCTGAAGACTGCCACCCAGCCTGGTCACAGTTGGCTCAGAAGGAAGATGCCTCTGGATGGAAGCCAAGTGGACATATAATTCCATAGTGCTTCCGTGGTCAGCTATGGTCCTTTGGCTGACCACTCCCCCCAGGTCTCTCTCCTGCAGTGTTCCACACCCACACGTTAACTGAGTTTCACTCAGTAACTGTGAACAGATGTATAACTGTGTGGTTCCCTAGTGACCTGTCACTTCTCCAACTGTGCAGATTTGATCTGTTTATGTGATCGCTGGTCTCCATGACTGGGCGACAGCTGGGACAAAGCAAGAGTACCTGTACTGGAAGACCTGTACTGGAGTACCTGTACCTCTGAGAAGACCCGTCTTAGCTCACTGGACAAATAAAACACTATATAAATATAGACTACATAGGGTCTCTAGGTCGATTACATGATTTCATATAGACATAGCTCTTAGGAAGATTCTTGGAAAATGGGAGAGATTTACTACTAAAAGCGTTTTCTATTGCTTTCACCTTTCTCACTCACTGAAACACAGCAAGCTTTCTGAGGGATGGGAAACCCAGTGACTGACATATGAAAAGATCTGTTTTCTTACCATGCTGGTGTTTAAGGAGATTTTCCTCAAAAGTGCAGTCAGCTGAGAATCTCATGAATCCATTGAGGGTGTTGGGCCGAGAGCTTGCCAGCGAGCCATCTAAGAAACCAGCCCCAAGTCTAGAGGTAAACAGTGGGACCCGACTCCTCCTGACTTCTCCAACACCGTGTTCCTGTGACCTACAACTTCCAAAGAGTCTAGGTACCAGTGAGGTTGGTTTCCACAGCAACCCCGAGAGTGGTGTGCATCTTCCCCCAGAGACCTTGTCAAACAGTCACTCCATGAGTCCTCGGATCACGGCTTCTCATCCGCACCACAGCTTTATGGAAGAGTTGGGGAGCTCACCCTCCATGGCAGGTCTGCCTTTGAGCTCGGGCCACACCTGATGTTTTATAAAGTACCGTGTGCTGGCTTTCCGCACAGACTGAGAGACTCTGTGGAAGCCCCTGGGGTATGACCTGGTACTGCAGGCCATGGTCTAGGTTCTGTCCAGGCAAGAACCTGGGCTGGGACATTTAACTGGTTAGCATAAAGACAAGGATATCAAATCCCTGCAGGAACCTCCCTGTACTCACACGCAACAAGCACACCTCTATTTTACCCAGTCTCAAGGTTATCAGGAAGCCATAGGTAAGCATCTCTTCCCTGACTTCTCTTTTTCTCCCTTGGCCCAGGTCTTGATAAAGATGAGAGAGTTCTGGCCCCAAGATATTCTTGGTCACAAGGTGTTGGAAAGAATCAAGTAGCAAGTGCAAGACCTTGAAATGTATCTACTCTCTCTTCCCCACGTCCCTTTTCCAGAAGGCCCAGGACAGAGCATGGGTGGAAGGTCAGGCGAGAGAGAAGGATGCAGCCACGTAACCCCTGAAGAAGGAAAGGATGGAGATGGGCCAGCTTCCCAGGGAAGCCCTTGTTTGGAGGAGCCAACATCCTGTTGAAGGCATCATTGTTTGCTTGACACAGCCTGTGGCTTGCAGTCCATGGTGACCTTACCACTTGTGTCATGTGACCAAATTTCCTAACCTCCCAGAGCCTCAGTTTAGTCCTTTGGGAAATGAGAATGGCATTCAAGTCTATCATGATGATTTCTTTGGGGATTAAATGTGGCCGTCATGCATTGAGTTGAGTGTGCTGTCCTTGGTAGCTCTTGTCTGCGGTTGTATTGCCTTTCCCCCTTAAGAATTTCCCCGTGAGTGACAGGCTGAGTTTCTCCTGTGTACTTCCCTCTCCCTCTCAAGGCTGCAGAGTTCTCTTGGGATCCACAGCAAGTGACAAGTGTTAATTTCCACCGCTCTGTTGGCTCTTAACCGTGAAGCGAGGAGAGGGTGGCAGAGATGCATAAGAGTTTTTTTCCTTGTACCCACTCAGCCTGTTCACAGTCTACTTCTGCCTGGATGCAAGCCTAGCAACAGGAGCCCAGCTTTCCTGCTGATTGGTTAGCGACCTATCTGTGATCACGCCATCCTCTAACTGCTCCTGCCCAGTTGCCAATCGATAGTCTCAGACGCGCCCGCAGGAGCGCGCTCTCTGAGTGTTGGTGTTCAGCTTGGGTCTGCCTGCTTCGCCAGCTGGGACATTTAGCTCCCCGCCTCATGCTGCAATTTGCCCACCACACTTCCATCTCCTCCCACCTGGGTTACGGGTGGGTGCTACTGGGAGTCCTTGAAGCCTGTTCCCACAGCGATCGTCAAGCTGCCTGCTTTTTAACTCTTGTCTAGGCCCGGGCCAGTTGTCCTCCGTCAAGTTCTTTGCCTTTCTCCATTGGCTCAGAAGTGGTCACAGCAGGTGCAAGAGTCCACGGGGGGGGGGGGGGGGGGGGGCTTTAGCAGGAAACCTGGTTGCAGACCATTGACTTTCCTTATTTTGCCATGGAGCCCAAATCAGGTCCTGCTGGCTCTGGGTCCAACTTTGGGCCTTTCTGCCTCATTCCATTCCTACTGCTGCCCATTTGATCTAAGCCCCGCCCCGCCCACCCGCTGCCCCTGCCTGTCCGCTCTCCACCACCCACTTTGTGGACTCCCACACTCCCCAAATCTGTTTTGCATGCTACAGACAGATGGTCTTTTAAAACTCACATCTGGCTCCATTTGCAGAATCAGACCCAGTTTAGGACGGTTCAGAACTTCGAAGGCTTTCGGAGAAGGTGGTTAGTTCTGAGCCCTCCATGGCTGCTTGCCCTTTTCTGCAGGCCCCTCCCTATCACCTGCCACTCTTCTTTGGGGGAGAGTCTTCCTGGCAGCCTCTCAGGGCCCTCCATGCAGGCATCCCAAGCTTCTCTAAGACCCAACCTGTACATTTCTCCATGTCGCCTTTCCATCCCCATATAATATTGGATTTGGTTTTTTTTTTTTTTTGGTAGATTGCTCATTATTTATAAAGTTTATTTTCCATATAGCATTTTTTTCTAAATAGAACAGATTAGAGTTACTGGGGTGTGGCAACTTGGTCAGTGACTGTCCATGCACCAGACGATAAGCTACTAGGGGAAGAAACAGGCTCCCTCAGTTTCCTGTCACCGGCACACCGTCAGAGCCTGGATAGTGTCAGTTGAATTTATGAAATGAGAACCGAGCAAACGGGATACCATAGGGATCCAAAAGGTAGGACTCATCATGGATAATTAAGGAAGGATTACTGGGAAAGTGTGTGGTAAGCCCCTAGCTTAGGCTGGGAAGATGGGTGGGATTTGGAGAAGCTGGGATGCAGGCAGAACGCTGGAGAGAATAGCGTGAGTCGAGGGAGGCTCTGGGCTGCTTGGGATGTCACAGAGCTGGGGCTTTGCCCTCAGTTATTTTGAAGAACACCGGTGACAAGATTGAAATGAACTTGGAAAAGAGGGGATGTGGAATGGAGTAACTTGAAACATATCTTAGGGAAACGGGGAACTACGGACTGCTTTTAAGTGGGACATTATTTCAGGGAAGATACACAACGCTTAGGCTTTGCAGAAACACAAAGCACCTGGCCAGGACAGCTCACCCTGGGAGCCGGAAGGGAGAGAAGAAAGGACATGATCTCACTCTGTGCTGTGAGGACCCTGACCTGCGATGTGCACAAAGGCCCTAACAGCCACACCATGAGGCGACTGAGACATGTTCAACAAGCACTGGGCCATCTTTGAGATGGGAAGGGGAGATAGTGCTTTAACATAAATTGTTTTCCTGGGTTACACATCATGGTGGACCACTTAGAAATTAGGTATAAGAAGGACTGGAAATGTTCCATCATCTCACATCCTAAATGAGACTGCCCTTAGCAGGGCACGTGTGCTTCCAGATATCCTGTCTGTGCTTGTAACAGGAGTTCTCTTTTCCCGAATATTCTGTGCAGCTCCGAACCTTCTGCTCCATTTCCTCAGTGCAGTGGATCTGTCTCTGTGTCAGTAAAGATGCTTATGTAACAAGAAGACTCATAGATAGCATCAACTATGTAACAAGCAGACTTATAGATAGCATCATTTGTGTTCCCGGTTGTATAGATACACTGTCATTTACGTAACAAGTCCCCTTTGTAAGACACACAGACTCTCCCTCCCAGTTGTTTCCTTTCTCCTTTGTGAGCACCAATGCTAGAGCCACCCTTGTGGCTGGGTATTTATTTACTGCATGCTGGAGAGTGACCCTGGGCAGGGCCTTGATCATGATACAGAAACACTCCACCCACGGCTCATTTTGTTATTTTGAGACAAGGTTTCACCAAGTTGCCTAGCAGGCCTCAAAATTCCCTATGTAGCCCAAACTGGTCTTGAACTTGTGATTCTTCCCCCCTCCCCTCCCCAAATAGCTAGGCTTATGTGTAAACCAGCATTAAGCTAACTAGATCATTATATATGTCTTCATTTCTTCATACTAAATTCCTATAGAGTTGCTGGAAGTATAGATGCTCTCGGGGTCTGGGCCGTGGACGTAGCTTGGTGGTACAGCACATGCACGCACAACTAAGGCTCTGGTGCAAGCCCCAGCAGACCAAAGCAGACTGAATCAAAGAGTCACATTTTTTCTCTTCCCTGCATTCCCATGAAGATTGATGGTGTATATTCTAGCTTTTGAAGATCAGCGCTGGCTTGAGAAAAGCATTTTGATATAATTTTTTTATAGCTTGCAGTTACCATTTGATTTGCATTTCTTTTCCAAATAATTTTGGACACTTAGAGATGCCTTTAAAGGCCGAGTGGGCTCTCTAAAGGAGAAACAGTATCAGCTGTTCTCTGTCACATTTGCCACAGGTAATTTTTGGAGAGATTATTATTTATTTAGAAAGCAGAAAGAGCATTCCATACTATAAAACTGTTTTGGACCCCACTACCCATGATTGTATCAGTCAAAATTAAGTGCCTAGTTACTGATCCAAGTCAGTCTACTGCTTATCGTAGTGCAGGAGAGAGACTCCAACCACAGCAGGCATTTATTTGGAGAGCAATTAGTAAATTTACGCTCATAGTTGTTAACAAGAGAAGTTAGAGAGAACTCAGAAGAAAGCAGGGGTGCTGGGTGTAGAAAGGAGGTGCTAGGAAGGCATGGGCTCCCCACTCCCATCCCAACAGGCTGAAATCCAAACTTCTTGGGAGAAGGCGTGGCTATGGCCCTTGGAAGTTGAAGTTCATGGAGATACCCTGGCTCCATTATTGCTGGGGCATATACTCCAAGACCTCCAATGAATGACTAGAGCCACTGAAAGTAGAGTCTTGACTGTATTTGCGTTTCCTTCATAGGCCACAGTGCTGAAGCTGATCTGCCTCAGGCCTCAGGCCTCGGGGCTTCTTTCTTACCACAGTGTTTGAGCCTGTCCTTTAACTACAGTCAAGGAAGGTACAGCCGATTGGAACACAGACAGACGCTGTGACGTATAGTGGCTGTGGATCTGATGACTGAGATGACCCACTAAGTGGCTAATGGGCAGGTAGAGTGTACAACATGTATGTGATTGATAAAGTGTCATGTGCCAAACAAGACAGGGTATCCCAGTGCACGATTTTATTATACTATTCGGAACAGCACTAAGCATCTCTTTCTGGAACTTTCCATTCAATTTCTTTCAAGTACAGTTGATTGTGGGTAAGCGAGGCTGTGGAGAAGTGGGTAGCTGTTCAGCAGGACAAGGCAGGCCTGCTGGCAAGGAGCTGCCCAGTTGAGACTGGAAGACCTTGGATGGTCGGAGCCAGAGGTTCTTCTGAATGTGCCTGGCAGCAACTCCTGCAGGGGGTAAGAGAGCTGAGGTTCCACCAGAACCAGCAAGCAAAGGTTCTCCCTCCATTCTTCGATGCCATCAGATCCCAGTTCCAGAACAGCAGAACACAAGAGGACGGGGAGGAGTGGGGCTGACAGGCAATGTGTGACCACAGCTGGAAAAAGTTGCACATCTGTTTCCTTGTCACATCAAATTCTGGAATCTGCAGCCCAGACTCCTGGAAACTCCATCTCACATAGGCTCCCGGAGCCAGGCCCCTCCATCTTCTCACTTTCTCTCCCTGGGAAAGGTCCTTCTCTTCAGAGTCCAAGATGGCAGCCAGAGCCCAGACCACCACTGGCAATCTGGCTGTGAGAGACAGGGAGAAGAAAATTGCATAAAGACCATGAGAAGAGGTTTCCAATTTGCCATGTATGCATCACCCCATTGGCTGGAATGTAGTCACATGGCCACAGGGAATTTGGAGGTTTTATTATCAAGACCACTTGAGCTCAAGGCCAAGGTTCTTTTCTTGTAGAAGCAGAAAAAGAAATTGGTTAAAAAAAAAAAAGAAAAGAAAACAAAACAAAACGGCCTTCACCACAAGCAGCCAAATGTGCTGGGCTTTTATGCGGAAGGCTCAGTTAAGATAACAAGCCACAGGCATTGCTGTAAGCTAACCAGAAGTTCAGCCGAAACCGATGGAATGTTGGAGCTGGGGTGTGTGTGTGTTGGGGGTGTCTATTCTAAATGTCTCATTTTCCCAGTGAGAACCTTGTGGCGTGGAGGGGCAGTGTCTTATCAGGAGTCAGGAGGAGCTATGGCTTGGCTGGAGCCAGGCCCCAGACCTTTTCTTCTCTCCACCTAGTATATCTTTCTACTCTGTTCACTGAGTAGGTCTCCAGTGGCCTTCAGCTTCAGAGTGAGTCACGCACAATTGCTCCTGTAATTTATGGCTCTATGAAAGATCATTCCACAGTGGAGAGATTAGGACTTATGAAATGTGCCTGGTCCCGTAGTCAAGCACACACGATGTACAATTAAAATCCACAACGCTCTTGGCTTTTCGGATGTAAACTGCATCTTCCCTGCTGCTATTGAGTAGAGTCCGTGTGGGCTTCTGCTCTGGGAGGCAGCAGGCGTGAGATGGCAGAAAATCACATCTTGCTGGAATCTAGTAATGAGGAGCGTTGTCCAGGTTAAAGGAGTTGTTTAGTTCCCTTCTTTCTTAGCTGCAGAGATAACCAAAAGGCTTTCTCACAACAGCTACGTGAGCGAGGATGTCCTTCAGGAAACAGGGTCACCGTGCGTGTTTTATATTAATGAAGGAACTAGCAAGAGACACAGAGTTTAAGGAGTGAAGCAAGCCAGCTCTCCCTGAGGCGAAGAATCAGGGAGGAAACATGTTACTGGCGTCAGAACTGTAGGAGGGGACGCGTCAGAACTGTAGGAGGGGACGCAGCCCAATGAGATACCACAGCCAGGCCCAGCACACCACAGTAGAGAAGAAATACCCAGACCTCCCACCCAACCCCACCCCTGGCCCTGTCTGCAGTGGGTTTTTTTGGTTTTGTTTTGTTTTGTTTTGTTTTGTTATGTTTTGTTATGTTTTGTTTTGTTTTCCTTGCTTTAAAGCAACCACAGTGAAAGTGGATAAGGGAATTGGGAGAGGCTGGTACAGGAACAGACCTACTGGGCAAAGGACTGAGCAGAAAGCTGAGGCCCGGCTCCACCTGTTCATTTACAGGGATCACAATAGGTTTAACACATTAGCAATTTGTGAGTGGCAAAAAGTGTGGACATGTGCAGTGCCCCAGGGCTGGTGACAGACACTGCTAGCTGATTTAGCTCTTTCCAGTGTGTCTAAGAAGTCATCAGTTGGGTGGGAAAGGCCCAGGAGCCAAAGTCTATCTGGTGTTTTAAAGCTCAGGTAACCTTGCAGCTATGACAAGCCTCCCCACACCAATCTGCTGCACACATTTTATAGTATCAGTTTGCTGACTGATGTTTTTTCTTTCAGTGAGTCGAGCTGTGGCACGGCCACTGGAGTATTGGTGTGACTGTACTCTGAACTATAGATGAAGAGTCAAGGCAGAACACAACAGCTACCTTCAGCAAGGCAGCCACCCACACAGGCTCCAACCAGTCCCTCTTGGCCCATCTGCTTTGAGATGCCAACAGCTTAGAGCTATAGGACCCAACTGTGTAGGGCGCTCTCCCAGGTCCTGACCAACCCAGGAGTCCTGTGGACGCTCGGATCCTACAGGGTCTCTGATGTGTGCACTCAGACCCCTGAGTCAGGCTTTAGGCGGCAGTGACTAGATCATCCTTAACCGGAACAAGCAGGTAATAGGCTCTGGTGCAGTGGAGGGTGGGAAGGATAAGTGTCTACTTGGATGCTATTTCTCAGGCACCAATGGGCCTATGTGGCTCTGTGCCAAGATGGATTAAGAGGTCATGTTCAGGTCCAATGGATAGGAGGGTAGAGATCAGTGAGGAATATTTGTCCTGGGTGAGAGCAGATCAGAAGAGGTCCAAGTGTCTCTGCTACCTGTCATCCCTCATATGAAGAAGAGCATGATGGGAATACAATGCTTTGCCTCCCCAGATTCCTCCAGTGAGGAATTAAGTACGTTGTTTAGATGGCTTTTACAATTTTGCCATCTTAGAAATTCCTGGATCCAAACTTGTTTCTTTTCCCCTTAAGACTTCAATATAAAACTCACAATGAGTCTATTTTGCCCAATTAAAATATTTACTGCTTCCTACTCCTCTCCGCCACATGCTCACATAGCTTAGCCATCTATCCCTCAAGACGGCCATTCCTCCAGGAGCAGCTGTGGACTCTGCAGACAGGAGGCTTCCCATACTAAACAGATCCTGCCCTTTAATCTGCACCCAAAGATCCAGGAGGCACGATTCACACTCGCCTGCTTCCTCCCTGGCCAAACCTCTCCCCACCCACTTACTACCGAGTGCGTTTGAATGCGGAGTCCTGAAATTTAGGGTCATGGTTTCAAAGTTCATGGTCCTGAGAATAAACAAAAAAACCATTGTGGTTGCATAGAGCTGTGGACCCCATTAACACTGTCCCATGAATATTTATAGCTGGGAACTACAAAAGAACATAGAGGCCATATTGTCCTCCTGGAGATTTTCCTTCCATGGGGTCTTTTCTCTGTGGGTTACTTTAATGTAAGCTTTGCCGATTTAGTTGCACACTTTAAGCTGATTAACTTTTTACTAAAAAAATAGAGAAAAACCCTTCCCTGTTTGTTTGTACATACACTTCCCTGACAAAGATTCACACAAAATTGCTTCAAACCTGGTAAATCTTTCTCCTGGAAACTCCACAGAACTCAAAGCATCTCGGGTAGGATTTGCCTGTAATCCTCCTGCCTCTGGCCTCTCTACCCAACCTCTGCAAGTTTCCCGAGAGGAATGGCAGTAGTTTGAAACCCCCACCCCCTTATTTAGTTCCTGCAGTAACCTGGGCTTATCCCTAGGTGTGCATCTAAAAGAGGACTAGCAAGGTGCCTTGCTGCTTGAGCTGCCACAGGGATGGGCAAATGCCAAGCTGGAGGCAGATTGCATGGCATCTCTAAAAGACACAGGAAGGGAACCAGATAATTGATATGGGGGCACATAGAGACGTTGATTCTGTTGGTTCCTGAACTTGAGTGTGAATCAGAACAGGGTGTGCCGGAGCCTGTACTTGAACGTGTGTCCCCAGGCTCTGTTCCTGGAGGTGTTGATTGCATCATCACTTTGGTTGAGACTCGGAGTTCCGTACATCAACATCCTCCTTAGATGCTCAATGCAAGTGGATTGTGGGCCAGACCTCCAGCAGCTTGGAGCTGCTCAGCTGTCTCCTGTCCTGGTGAAGGAATGCCAGTGAAGGCAAATGTTACTTGTATGGGATCATGAACAGCTTCCCGTGTGAGTTGTGGAAGTGTGTGCTGTGCCATCTTTACCGGTGCAGACGTCCTGAGGTGTGACTCCATAGTGTGAGAATTGTGGTTAGGTAGGATGGGAACTGAAAAGTTCCCCCAAGCACTAAGTTTACTTGAGAGAGTAAGGAAATGGCTGGTCAGGAGAGGGGAGGAGGAAGGAGAGAGTTCTTTGCTGAAGGGCTCTTCCATGCAGAGGCCAGGTTTTCTGGGGTTTGGAGAGAGTTTCTGGGTGAACCACGTGGCCAAGAGTCTCTGGGAAGGCTAGGGACTTGTAGGTCTGTGCTATTTGGGAGCTAGCAAGGCATAGCTTATTGAGAGTGGTTGGTGCTGACAGCATTGGAGGGGGGGGTCTCCCTCTGCCTAGTTGAGCCACTGCCTGGCTCAGAGACTTCCAACTCTGAGGGTCTGACACGCTGAGTCAGGCACCTGTTTTCCTTAAACACTGCCAGAATCCCAGTGTCTCCAAGACTCATAGACACTCTAATGGAAAGGGTTGTGAGGGATCTCCAGGACCACCTTCCTGCACTCTGTCCCCTCTAAGCACTTGTCTGGGTGGATTTCCAGCCTTGGCCATGCCAGGTGCTCATCTGAAGCAGACTGCTGAGCCCACCCAGAACCCTGGTTCCAGAAGCTGAGCCTGTGTGGGAACTGAGAACTGAGCTCAAATCTGAAGCTGGAGCTAGAGGTCTGATTTCGCACTAACAACCTCCCTCAGGTCTTCCAGGAGATCCATTCATTCATTCCTTTACGAAAAAGTTAACGTAGGTCAGAGCCAGGCCTTATGCTGGGAACTGGGGGAGGAGGTATGCACAGAACGGGTGGCAAGCCATAACATGTGGTGCCAAAGTGAAGGACTCCTTAGAACCTCTGCACCCTGGCTTCTCTCCCAGCCCCGATCTCCATTCACCACGCCTCCTCTTCCTTCTCCGCCCCCTTTCAACCTCTCGTTCCTGTGACCTCATGACCTGCCATCTTCCTTCCCCGGGACCACTTCTGATCCTGCCCTTTGTGGCTTTGCCACTTGTCCATCTTTGCATCCGTCACTCCTTTTTGGCCAGCATGCTTTTAACTGTGCCCCCTGCTCATTTTCCATTCCCATGCTTAAGTGCCACCCTTTGATACATTGTCCCGTGCTAAAGGAGCCACACCTTAGCAATGTGGCTGCTGATGGCATCAGAGCAGAAGGAGGTCTCCCTCTGCCTGGCTAGGGACAGAGACCGTGCTACTGTGGGTAGAGAGGAACAGACAGGGTGACATGCTATGCTGAGCACACTCTGGGGTGGAGGATGCTGGACAGGAGTCTGTCCCAGCGACTTGTCCCTATCAAATTGTGGGTCTTCCTCCTTTATAAAGCTACAAGGGGCAGGCACACATGATAATCCCAAGAAAGAATAGAGTTTAGGAGCTGAGACATGGCATGCACGTACTGCCATAGCAGTAGTGAGCTAGAGGTGCTACACCAGCTTGTGAGAGACGCTTCACCTTCTCTAACTTTACCTTCAGTGACTAAAATCAGCTGTGAGCAGCTTTACACCAGGGAATCAGCCAACCTGACTAACCAAGGCTGTGTCTGTCCCCGTCCACTGCTAAACACCACTGTATGCACCACTTACCGAGTAGTACTTAAAGTTTGTTTTTAGGGCTGGTGGAATGACTCAGTGGGTAAAAGGGTTTGCTCTGAATCTTGACCACTCCAGTTCCATTCCCAGAGCTCCTGCAAAGACAGGAGGAGAGAACGGATGCCATAAAGCTGTCCTCTGGCCTCCATGTACATGCCTGCCTATCATTTACACATGGACAGGAACAATAAGTGAAACAAGTCTAGACATTTTTAAAAGAAAAAATACCTTTAAAATCGGTCTTGTTTTTATATTTCTAGAGTTTACATGTACTAACTTTAAAAATATATTTGAGGAAGAGAGTGATGGAAAGAAACACCCGATGTTGACCTCTGACCTCTATGCATATGTACCTATGTGTGCTTGTCCATCTCCTACACACATGCACACATTTATACAAACATGTACTTACACTGCATACATTTGCATACACAAATTTCTTTCAACTGCTTTGTAAAGATTCCCTCTCTCCTTTCTTTCTTCCTTCTTTATCTTCTTTTAAAATTTGGAGACCAGGTCTCTCTTCATCGCCTTGGCTGGCCTAGAACTCGTTATCTAGCCCCAGGCTGGCCTTGCACCGAGCTCCTTCTTTTCCAGCCTCCTGAGTACCAGGATTATAGGTGCAAGCCTCCACGCCCAGCTACAGGTTTCTAATTTTTATTTCCGAAAAGCGTTCTTCTTATTGTAGATCATCACCATCTCTCCCTGAAATGCCCTCACCTATTTCAAGATGCCATCACCAAACAGTACCTCCTGCTGACAGCTCCCGGAATTGCAGGGTAAAGCTCTAGCAAGGTCGGTCAGTTGGAGATGAGGGTAGAAGGGATTTCATGGAAATGCATTTGGGATTCATTCTATGACTCTGCAGTTCCACATCTCACAAAGGGTGCCCAACTTGATTTCTTCATTACAGCCATGACAGATGCAACAGAAATGGCAGGGAGCCTGTGACTCCAGGGTCATGGGTGTTGGGGACAGTCTGTTGTTGCCATTGCTGGTGCTATGCAGAGTTTAGTGTATATATAATTTGTTCGAGAGATCTTTTAAACATGTAAGTCCTTTCTCAGCAAGCTCAGGATGGCCTCTGAGGTTACGTATTTCTGTCAAGCTCCAAGATGTCATCAATGCTCCTGGCCCATGGATGACAGTCTGGCTCCCTGGCAGTTGGCAGTGGAAGAGGTCATGGGTATGACTGGAGAATTTTCTCATAAAAGGCTTTCGTGGGTCACTCTCTATCTTTTAATAATATTTCAGTGGCTGTGTTTTTTAGATGTATTATTTTCCCTTGGTATATGTGGGGACTGATTCCTATATTCACCATGGAGACTGAAATCCACAGATACTCAAGTCTTTTGGGTCAAATGGTGTCATACGTGGTGGGTAGCAGTGGGTACTCTCTCCCATATAATTCCTGACATTATGCAAAGACTTTATAAATAATTACTATTCTCTATGGCTTAGGGGACTATGAGAAGGAATACAGCCTGTATGTGTTTAGTACAGACACAATGTTTTTTTTTTTTTAATTTGTTTTTTTTTCCATGGTTGGTTGAATCCAGGTATAGAACTGGCACGGAGAATTGACTGTAGGCTTTGGCTTCTAAATTTTGTTGAAACAACTTTAATGTTTTATTTGTTTGGATTTAATTTTGTTGTGCAGAACACAGTTCCAAGTCAACTCAATTTTTCCTTAGTTAGCTAAGTCATTTGTTTCAACACAAGCCATCGAAGAGTTTCTTGCTTTCCACAAATCTGTGAGACCTCATTTTTAGGGTTTTCTTACACAATCTAGAGTCTGGCTCTAGACTAGTCTTTGTGACAGGGATGTGGCAATTATATCACATTCTCTCTTTACAGTACTCACATAATTATAGGGGTAAATTTTAGATAATTTTGTCAATAATAAAAATTATTGTGTTTTTTGAAGTATATGAACCTATGCATCACCTTGGGAAGAGTTAACCTTTAAAATTATAGCTTTTCTCATTCATGACTATAGTACATTTCTCCTTCAGGATTACCCCCATTTTATAGGGTTTTTTTTTTACTTTTTCTTTTTTGTGATTTATTTTTTGTATGTGCATTTATGTATATGGTGTGTGTGTGTGTGCCACTGTGCAGACATGAGGCTCAGAGAACAACTTGTGGGAGCTGACTTTCTTTCCACAGTGTGGATCCTGTGGATTGAACTTGGGTCTCAGGCCTTGAAGGCAAGTGCCTTAGCCAGCGTGCTATCTTGTTTACTTGCTTTTACAGTTTTAGCAGGGGTCTGTGTTTCTTTCTTTCCATGGCCATGGAAGTCATTACTAATTGATCACAGCACTACTGCTATTTTCTGAGTTATTAAAACCTCCTTCTTCAGTGTCCTGCTCTTCTCCATGGAGACACAATATTAACTACAGTGGGTAAATAGAGAAAACTAAAGCCCCTCCCTGTGGTTTGAAGAACACACTGCGGCAGGAGTTTGGGATTGCCGATCTCCACTGAACACTGTTGTCTGAACACCAGATGACTATGGAGGAGGTGCCTTTCTGAGTTGTGGGCAGGACACTACTTGGACTGTCTTGGGTGGGATAACCTTGAGGTCAGTTTCAGAGGTCTTGAGATGGAATCTGATGAATCTATAGGGCAGAAGGGAAGAGTTTGGGATCCAGATTCTATCACAGGAAGCCCATGGAGGCCACGGGGTGGGAAATGTGACTAACTGTGGCAAGGTCTTTCTGGGCTCTGAGGAGGGATTGAACACCAGATCTTTCCATTGTGTGATGCCTCAAAGCCAGCCGTGGACCCACTTGTGTCTGATGTGAGTGAGGTCTAGCCTGGGCTGGCATTTGTGAGGACAATGATCCAGAGGGTGGCGTGGTGACTATACCAGAGGGTGGCGTGGTGACTCTATATCACCTACTCATAGAGACATTGCTGAGGGTTTTAAGGTCTACAGGACAGAGATACATTATCACATTTACTTAGTGGGTCCAGGTACTGGCTTTGGGCTCAACCCCTGCTCACAGCAACTCACTTGATGCTCACAGCAACGCTGGAAGGAAGCAACATCACGGTTTACCCCCGTCTGAGAGATGAAGAAGCTCAGACGGAGGGGATTTAAGTTGTGTGCCTGGCTTCTCCCAGGCAGTCTCTACGTGATTCTGTTCCATACGTTGTGCCTCTGGCTTAGCTTTCTTAGTGTGGGAAGTGGTCTTTGACAGATGAAATGTGTGTGCATAAAACCAGAGTCTGTCTTCAAGACATTTAGAATCTTGCAAAGTGGGGGAAGCCGAATAGATCTAAATGCTCAGGGGGCTGTGAGGTGGAGGGATAGGAACTGAAAGCGACCAGGGCTGGAGCCAGCTCTGCCCCTTGATGGTCATGTGACCCCGAGTATGATTTTCTTTACTGAGAGTCCGTTTTTTTGGTTTATAAGAGAGTACATAATTAATATGGGAATATCAATATGAGAAAGGGGGAAGTGGATGCATAGGTTGACGCTGTTGATACTTGTAAAGTGTAAAAACCCTAGTGCTAGTGTGCTGCATAATCCCCATCCTCATCTGCCCAAAGCCTGGTGGGCACAGGTACAGCACCTGCTGGGGGAGGAGATGGCACAGTTTAATCCTACAGCAACACAGAGTCAGGAAGGGATGTGTCGGGATGGGAGGAGAATTCACCGGAGCAGACGTGGATAGAGGGTAAAGAGGAGAGAAACAGGTGCCAAGGGAACTCAGTTAGAACCAGGGTGGCTTGTGGGTCACTGAGCACTCACTGTGTCCAGTCCTGTGCTGCTGTTAGCAAACCTCATCTTGATTATGTCTCACACAAATCTGAGGTCTAGTTCCAATGTTATCTCCAGATGAAGATGCCAGAGCTGAAGTGAGCCAAGTGATTGGCCAGACAGCACCATGGCAATGCACCTGATGGGACAGAATTGCATGCCTCATTACCAGAAGTCAAAGAGAAAAAGGAGGTCTGGGACCATTCTCCCAGTCTCATAGCTCCACTGCTTCCCAGTGGGGCCCCTTGAGGTCCACACCTTTACACATAGGTCCACGGGCCTATGTGGACTTGTCTCCAAAGTAGAATGACTCAGCATCCTATAAGCCATTTCTGTGTTCTATGCCATCTGTGCTCAGGATGCAGGGGCTGGACTTGGCCATCTAGAACACTGCTTGTCCCCAGAGAAGGAGCCTATAGAATGGGGAAGTGGTTCACAGGGAAGGGCAGCAGATACTGAGAGCTTTTTTTTTTTTTCTATATTCTGGGGACAGAAGAAGAAAGAAACAGCCATCTCTACATGATGGATTGCCCACAGAGGTCTGGGGCTAGGATGAGGTGGGGGTATCTATAGGCTAAGGCTCTGGGTTGCCATGGTGGTTGGCCCAGATACTATGGCTTTAATACAATTATCTCTGAGACTCCAGGAGAAATGATCGCCAGTTCTGTCTCCTTCTGGGGGTTAGTTGACAACCCCCTTTCCTGACCTCCAGACTTAGTTGACCTACTGTGCTATCTCTTGCTAGCTGTCTTCTGGGGAGATATTGCTCTGGATGAAGATGATCTCAAGCTATTTCACATCGACAAGGCTGAGGACTGGACCAAGCCATCCATGGATAAAAAAGGACACGACACTGGCAAGTATTGGCCTCTCATCTGCTTGGGTCCCAGTGGGATGCCTGAGGGCTCCACTAGGAATCTTTGATGTCTCTGACCTGAGTGGACCTGGAGGGACCACACTACCTCTTCTGATGAAAGCATGGATCTGGGACATTAAACTCTCTTGCTCTCGTTCTCTCACTCTCTTGCTCTCCTTCTTGCTCTTGCTTTCTCTCCCCTCTCTCTGTGTGTATGTATATATGCTTGTGTAACATGCATTTGTTCACACTTGTGCATGTGTGCACATGTGTGTGGAGGTCAGACATCAGTGTCAGGTGTCTACCTAGCTCATTCTCCACTTTTTTTAAGGTATAGTCCCCCACCGAACCTCTGGCTTATCAATTTGGCTAGGTTGGCTGGCCAAGGAGCTTCTGCCTCTTCCTGGACCTTGCTCCCAGCCTTAGGCTACCACACCTAGCTTTTTAATGTGAATGCTGATTATTCAAATTTAGGTCCTCATGATGTACAGCAGGCAAGTCATCAACAAAACCGTAGTCCCAGCCCAAACTTAGCTAATCCTTCTAAGAAAATCTCTAGTTGCCTCTGTTGGAAGGTTCAGCCTGGAGGCTTGTGTTGGTTCTTAAGAATCTAGCTTTAAATTTTGCTTGTCCCAGACTGGAGAGAATTGCTAAGTGGGCTGGATTTAAATGATCTCTGACAATATTGTCAATGGTAACAACCGACCAGGCTAAAATGAGATGTTTGCCCATGGAGAATTGTGCACTTGTGGAGAATTGTGCACTTGTGGAAAATTGTGCACTTGTGGAGAATTGTGCACTTGTTTGATTGACAACCAGGCAAGTCCTTATGTTGTCTTGGCCAGGAAACCCACCCAGTTTTCATCCTGTGGCTACTTTCTCTTTTCTTTCTCTCTGGGCTGGCAACCTTGAGATGAGGCTGGTCCCTTGGGTGTCCCTCACCCTCTACTGCCCATACACTAGACTCAAGTGGCCTTAGCTTTATAGCTTCCTGGTCCTTAGAAGTAGTGCAGGGAACTGAATGTGGGATTAGGAATCCTCATGTGACAGATGGTAACTTGTTATTTGATGACTGAGGCTCACAGCATCCTGCTATCTGTGAACCTTTCTCCACACATTCTTCCTTCTCTTGAAGCTATTTAAGCTTCATCCTGGGTCAGGTTTAGTGCTGGTGAGAGAAACAGAAAACAGTCTAACCTTTGCTTTTATGGAGACCCTCAGAGCAGGCAGATAGGTGTAGATCTGTTTCTGTGTCCCTGTCTGTAAAACAGGGGTGAAACTTGGACTCATTCCATAGAGGTTTTGAAGTTGATGCCAAAGGTAAAAGGCTAGCCCAGTGCCTGGCATGTAAAATCTCAAGAAATAGGAGGAATTTATGGCGAGCGTGCAGTAAATTAAGAGCAGTGGGAAGAGACCAGAGTGGAGGAGTCTTGGGACATCATATACATGGCACTGTCATCTTGTGCCATGAAGGAGAATTAGGAGCCCTGAATAGAAGAGGAGACATCAGGTAAAGAGGAAGATAGGTACATAAGAAACACAAGAGGGGGTCTATATGGAACAGAGGTAAGTTGTAGTCACTGGAAGATGGCCTTTGGGGCAGACTCCTTTAAGTAGACATCTGGAGAGAATAGCTAGGGCAGATGACAAACAAAAACTTCTTTACTGTCTACCCTAATGAGCCTGGGCTTAACCTGTGTACAACAGGAGTCCTCTCTGAAAGGTCTCAATAAGACTGTATAGCTTGCTAAGTATGGACATGGCCATCTCTTGGTGGAGAGGCCCAACCCTCTACTTCCCGTAGCTTATTAGCTGCTCTGAGGATGCTGCTGAGGATGCAAACAACTGGTCACACTGATTGCTGGTAGTGCTGTCATGGGTGTATCCCTGATGATGTGCTTGGTGATGTTAGGACTGTTCCTGATGATGTGCTTGGTGATGTTAGCACTGTTCCTGATGATGTGCTTGGTGATGTTAGGACTGTCCCTGATGATGTGCTTGGTGATGTTAGGACTGTCCCTGATGATGTGCTTGGTGATGTTAGGACTGTTCCTGATGATGTGCTTGGTGATGTTAGGACTGTCCCTGATGATGTGCTTGGTGATGTTAGGACTGT